>UZAN01051879.1:0-18337 GCA_900618425.1 Echinostoma caproni | reverse complement strand
CCTAACCAGGAAACTGGGTAACATAGGTCCCGTTAGGCTCCCTGGCTGGGGACCTTGGGATGATCATACCCGATGGTTGGAGACACTGAGTGATATGGCTGAGTATCGTGAACAGTGGCGTTCGTGCATCTTGTCGATTTCTCTGCAAAATTAGTGCAACGAAATGTTAAATTTCCTCTTTGATTCTACCTTTACTCTGTCCTGTCCTTCCCCTCATGTTAATCCAAATGGGCAGCCAAAAGACAGCGACCAAAACCGGCGCACAACAGTGCATGGTTAATGGCTGTAGAAATCGAAAACTGAATCAAGAGAATCCGCGTTGTCGATACCAACGTTGTTTACTCCACACATATATCGCGCAACTTGGACGAAACGAAGTTACAGGTTGATTAATCTAGGGTGAATGATGTTTCACGAATATTCGTCGTAATGCGGGGCAAAAAAACTTTGGTCTCGACAACGGATACTTTGTTGTTGCACATGCTTAGTTTTCTTTTTACAATTTGCAGGAAAGATCACTCAACACACCGCAGAAACTGCTGGTCCATAAATAATATTACGATCGCATTCGGAGTGGATCGGATAGTATTTCACAGCTCCAAGAACATGACTTGTAACATGTGTTAATCAATTATAAAGGGACACTATTGAAATTCGCTCGTTCTTTAATATAAAATAATGAGTTTCATCTACAGTATGCCGAATTTGACTAAAACGGATGAGTTGGATACCGAGAATCTGGAGAAAAATACGGCGGGATAAATGGCATTTCGCATACTCTATCATTGCCATCTGTCTGATAACACCGAGAAAATGAAACACGTTAGTGATGAAACATCACGTATAAATGTGCTGAGTTAGGTGAGCGATACAGCTTGCAAATCCAAGTTAAGAAGCCAAGTTAATGACATTGGCTATTCAAGCACTTCCTTATGAATGAAATGAAATAGAGATTAGTCTGCAAGAAGACAAGCATGATGACCTCATTATGTCATACAATCATACCTTTTGCTGACAAAACATTTAGCACCCTTCTCACCTTGGTTTGACTTTTCCATCAAAATTAGGATGCAATCGTATGGAACACAGATATCAATATTAGAGAATAAAGAAAATGAGGTGAACAGTGCAATGAAAAAATGGTTAAAACTCAAGGTAGATAGATGTGTTAACTGTGGTAAATTTGATGTGTATCGGAATAAGCTACAAACATCGGTCGTATTACGTACTAACACATCGTAGACAATCCATGAAATCTTACGATCAGCTGATTTTGCCAGACAAGGAGAAATAGCACGGAAAAGGTTCTGGCTCACGGACATCAGTCCTCTGAAAACGGATCATTGTTGAACCGTCTGACAAAAATCTGTTTCACAGAAAGCGCAGACGAACCTGAATCAATTTCAGTCATGGTCTTAAAAGCTCGGGAATTCAAAAGCGACATCAAATCAGATATCTAACACAAATCTCTCCCCAATGCATACTATTTCTCTAAGGTATCACTCATCTCCACCAAGCGGAGCAATCAAATGTATTATCAAATACATTTAGTTTCAGTTTGAATAACCACTAAGAGGATGGGAATGGATGCGGAGTTCTCAGTCGTATAAAAGAAAGCCATTTAACGGAGAGAGAGAGCTTCATAGGGGTCGGTCGAAAGGCAACTAACCACTCCATTTATATAAGTTCAAATTAGTAATCTTCCAGGCACATTGTGAATATCTTTTGACATAAATCTGGAAAATGAAACCGTTGGATGAGGGAAAACCTGAAGTTTTCTGAAAATTGAGATTACTTTTTCTAGTTGAATGACTATTTTCATAAAATTTAAGTTTTCGTTTGTTTATTTGTTGCTAAAAGGAGTTCCTGACCACCCAGTTCCTCCAGATTTTGAACTTTTGAGCCTAAGACTAAGAGATCACAACAGACAACTCGAAAATTGAATATAAACAAATGAGCTTATTCTCTAAATCACATTTGGGCTGGGTCAAAAAGAACCACACTTGAATGTATACCTTTCTCCCGAATCGGTGGGAGATCAGGATTCACATATTACTGGGCACCTCGTGGACTGGCTCGTACCGGGGTCATAGCTTAGGGGTGTATGTATTTGTGTTTCACACACATACAAACAAACAAACAAATAAAGATTCATGTACTATGATTTGTTCATATGATGAATTCGTCTTGTAAATGAGACGTGAGCTGGGAAGCACTGGATAGATGTTTCGACGTAGTTGAGTCTCATCAGCAGTGCGAATCCATATGATTTATCTGGCATTCAGTACCTCAGGGTGACTCGGCCGTATGGGTCGTGCTTATCTATCACAAATAGACTACCTCAGCAAGTAATGCTACACTCTGGTGTAGATCAAACAGAGAGGTTACGCGAAAAGCTCATGATGAGTTCAACAACATAGATAACAATAAATGCAAGAGTATTCGGTAAATCGCCCAGATGAAAACCATCCTACAATTCGTGTGATTCGTATGAAAAAACAGAAACTGACTTTGCAACCTAATATAAACGAAAATATTGGACCATAAACAGTCTGCAGTAGGTGCGAGCTGAATATTGGAACAGCCAACGTTCGGTTTATTGACTGTTGAAAACTCGTGCAAGTTCGTAAGTTCCTACATTCGCCAACTCTTTCTCTCTCGCTCTCAAGAAAATCAAGCGCAAGCGCACCCGAAACACGATGTACATGAACACGGAAAGTCAGTATTGGCAGATTCGCCGCTGAAAAACCACAGCATTCTGACATCCGTGAAACTGTTTTACAGACCCATCTTTTTACAGTTTTCGACCATAAACACTCAAAAAGTAGTCTGACTAGTCATAATCAATATTTGCCATTTCCTTATTATTAGACACAGAAACTGTGCATAATCTGTTTTTAAGAAAGAAGCCACGGAGGATTATGGGCTGCGAAATGGAAAGTTGTTAGCGAGAGTGAAAGTTCCACCTGGGACACTATAACTGGCAAACCACAGTGCACATCAGTGGAAAATCTCGGAAAAGGTAAGTTGATTATTGTCTTCTTTAAACTGCTTAACCACAGAAAGCTTCTACGCAGTATAATTCGTGAAATTTGCTGGACTTATCGGGCAGATGATAAATCTAGCCTTTCGTGGTTAGCAAGAAAAGCAGGTCAGAAAATATCTGAAGAATCTTCACAAACGAAGTGAGTTCCCCACCGAAACTTTCATTGCCGGATTGAGGAGCGGATACATTTCGCACTCTTTCTCATTACAGAAAAGTGCAGGACCTTACATCATCCAAACAATGGAATCTCTCCGGACCCACTGGTCCTGATGAAGACTGCAAGAAATACCAATTCTTTTGACAAACAAAAACAGGGCATTACTAACCAGCCGGACATAGAAAAAGATCGCACAGAGGAATTTCTCATAAAACAATTACACCGCATTAAGAAATCTTTGTATGACAAGAGGTACAAAGAAACCCTGGCCTATAAACTTTTCCAAATCCAAAGCTCTTGCATGAGCATATATACGCCAGTAGAAATATTCGATATCAAGACTGAGGCAGGCAGGATGCGTGATTGCCACTAAATATGAATCAAGTGAAATCTTGAAAATCGTTTTATATGTTGATCGCTGCAGGTGGTAATGTTGGATTTCAGCTTTCACGTCTGTTTTCCTGTGCTCCATTCTCTCAAATGGCTACGGTCACTTTCACGGATGAAATGTTGAAGCCTAAACCATAGACGTTCAATGGGAATTCATTTACAAACTCTGGTTTCCATGACAAATCACATATCCAGTATGGCAAATCTATATACCGACGTGTTTTCGACATGACGGTATTCCCGAAATCACGGAAACACAACATCAGTTAACCCATTGACAAAGTCGACATTCGAAGAAAACTCAGCTAAACGACCGTCCTGTTGCATTTCTTCCTAATCTATCAACAGAATTTAATACTGTTGAATCCCTGATGGGATATTCCGAGAAGCCCGACGTTCTGTCGACAGCTCTCAACACAGGTTTCGAAAAGAACGATCATATCCTGAAAATAAGCTACTCGCACGAGAGGAGTGGACGAGAACAGTCGGGACAGGAATGACAGGCTAGCTGAACTTGGCGAAGGTCAAACGATGCAGAGCAAGCACCACGAATATGGTGCTCGAGAAGTGCTACATAATTGGATTGGGGAATTTCTTCGCAAATGCAACATGATCGATCGCAATAACAATTCAGTATAAACAGCGATTAAGGTAGTCAGTGGAGCTCCACATGGACTCACAATTAATGGGTGCCTCCTTCAAGCATTTATAATAAATTTTGAACATGTAATAAAATGAATTGACCGATGAAAACAGAGATGCCAGCTGAAAATTCACCCGCCTTAATGCGTTAAGCTACTGACTTGACCGGATTAAGGGGGACAAAGACAAATGGCCAAATATGTTCCGTCGAACAGTAGACCTCATCAGCTGTAACCTAGCACAAAATATTTGACCGGGTCTATAGGTCAAGGTCTAAATACTTCCTCACAAAGTCAAACGATAGATGAATTTACGCTGACTACCTCCAAAGGAGAGAGTTGAGCTAGAACCACAGCAAACACAACGATCAACTGCGAAAACACAGCTTATGAACGAGCAAACCGACTGTACAACCAAAAAGATTATAAAAGAATCACAGAAGGAAACACCGCTAAAACCTTGTAGGCAGTAATTCCAGATCCGTAGTTTTTAGACTGAATGATCACGATGACGATGGAGGAAATTGTACAAAGAAGCCACAGACGTTGTCTACCACAGGATGTAGTCACCAATATCATGGAAGAGAGAACGAAGAACTGATGGTCTTACCTTCCGAAATCGCATAGTTTGAGGACGCCCGTGGCCGGATTGAGGAGCAGATTTTGAGGTTTTATGTCCCGATGACATATTCCTTTGTGATGTATATAGGCCAGACTTCGAAGAAGCTGGTACATATACAACTATGTTCAGGACAATCGTGAATCCAGAAAAAGAAAACAAAAGGAAAATGTGAGCATCAGCAATTTTGCGTCCAAAACAAATGGGAGGAAAAACAAAATCATTAGCCACAGTTAACGGTTGTCAGAAAAGAATCTAGAAAGTTTGTCAAATATGATGCGCCGGACAACATTCAACTTAGGCACGAACAGACAGGAATAAAGCAGGAAGATTCGCTTAGAAAACAAACCGGTTATCGCTCACACGGCAAACATTAGTCAGATTATCGCTTCGTTTATTCAGAAACCAAATACTGAGCTAATATCTCAGGACACTGAATCCTACTAGATGCAAGATTAAAAAAGCAAGTCAAATGTTAAGTAACAGCCGTCGTCGTTGGTGAGATTGAACACTCATATAATTGAGCAGTACAAACCCTTGGCTACAACAAAATGGTTCATGGAACAGACCACCAGACAGCATGCAGTCAAACAATGAAACAGCCCACGGTAACTTAATGCAATAGTAATAATAATAATAATAATAATAATAATAATAATAATAATAATAAATATAACACTAACAATAATAATATATAATAGCTTGTTCGCAATACTAGTAGGTTTCTACGATAAGCAGTATGTGAATGGTTACACTAAACTTCCTACAATTACACGAATGGTTTCGGGGACTTGCCGATCATTGGGTATGCGTATCTGATAATTCACTGTCCGCCAACACGTGTACTCCAGAATGTGAACAGAGCAGCGCAAACTTCAACGCAATAATTCGTCGATAATGACTTGACTNAACAATGACTTAACAAAGGATTACGGGATACGCATACCTGATGAGCGAAAAGGAACGTGAAGCCTTTCATGGGTTTCTGGGAAAATTCGTACTCATTCATTTACTAATTACCATAACAATGAAACTGTAGCCTGGTGTCGAGTTTGCTGAGGTTAGACGCGTCTAACCGACATCAATGAAGTCAAAATTATCGCAATGATTCTCCGACACTGGGTTATCTCAAGTCGACTTGCCGACGAGTAAATGCAGGTAGAGTTGCCTAACCCATAAGTTCAATTTGTATGATACATTTACAAATCTAAAATAGAGGAAATTTGTTTGTACACGCGAAAAACGGCTTTAAACGAGATGTCTCGTCATAGATGATTGAAATTTGGTCCAGGTCCCTCGGATTAGAACGATTAGAACTCAAAAATACTACGCAAATGTTCTCAGTAGAAGAGTAAATAGTTCACATGAACAACAATAACTGATCCAGAGAAACAACGCGGTTTAAACGGGAGGAGTTAATTCAAATGGAATTAATTTTCAAAAAAAAAAACAGAAAAGAAATCAGAGCTGCATAATTTCAACCCCGGGCAGATATAGTTTATAATACACCGCCAATCCTTAAGTCCGGGAGGTATTTAAATGGAACTGGTATGGGCTTCTCAGTCACAGCTGAGACGAGCAAAATTAGTATTTTTAGTCTGGAACTAGGAAAACACAAGAACCTAGTCTATCTGCTGTCATTAGCACAATTTGCACGCTGAACTAAGAGTGCATAAATTGGTGTCGGTCCTTCATCACCCCACCCGCCCCTAACCTATGTCATCCACAACCACATCACCATCAAATGTTAATTACTCCTGATCAGTGGCTGTACACTCTAGAAGCACCCGCCCATGAAACCCCAATGATGATGATGATTCAGCAAATCAGAGAGCAGTACTACTACCGTGTGTATTGCAACCATCTGATGCCGAAGGTAAATTTCATCGAACAGGTCTTTTCCTTCCCTGTACGGCTTAGCCAAGAACCTTGCCACAAATTAACGCGTAAAACTGGATTCGTCGAGAGAGAAAAAGAAATACCATTGGGGTAATCTTATGCTTACCAAATGTACTGCACACTAGTACATCGTACGGTTTGTTTTAGGACACGTGGTATAGTCATTCGAACCTAATTAATTGCCATGCAGATCTGCCCAATCATAAGTGTGCGAATTTATTAACCAAACAAACAGGAAACGTTCGCGTTTGGTTCTGGAACCAAACCTCTCAACTGCTCTCGATATTACTTCTACATGTCAGACTCAGTATAGTGGCTGGTGGTAGGCATGTCGGATTTTCACTTGGCAAGCTTGTTCATTATATAACACCAGGGGCGTTTGATGAGCATACTATAGTGTGATAAATTTGACCCGTTAGTAATAAGAAAATAGCATCTTGTCGCATTCCATTTGCTAGAAACAAGAGACAAATGAACCGAACTACTGGTCATCGTATTGCTTGAAACAACCCTGACACCTTGAAGTTTGCATGTAAATGTTCAAAGGTGTTAGAGTTGGAACCTCGAATGAGCAGAACGGTTTAGGAGGGAGGGACACCGCTTGTAACGACATTCTCATGAATCCCTAGCTCACTGTAGTCCATGCAGTCGATTTATCCCCGAAGTGCAGGAGGTAGTTGTGTTAACGTAAACGTACAATCCGACTACAACCAGTACAAAGAATAAAAATCAGTGTTAAGAGAATTTTTAAACTTATCACATTTAAGCATTCCAGCTACCTGAAACCGAGCAGGTAACCCTACAGTTGGTTTCAATCAAAACATGAGGATACATCTCGGATAAACACATGCACCAACCCGTGACCACTAAACAGCAGGCGAACAATGCATCCCAAATACTGGCAACTGAATCGATAGCAAGCACGGAAAGATTGATGTGGTTCAACGGAAGCTGACCCAGAAATACCAATTAACTTTTAAATAGCCTGAGACAGCAGTTAAACAACACCGATGGGAAATGAAAAACACATCTGTCATTCAGGATGAAATTTGCAGCTGTTCCCGATGGTGGCAGAACAGCGAAATCAGATAGATGTTAGTGACTGTATACCAACATGTGCGCATAAGCGCAAAAAGCATACACATGGAGATCATGGTCAACTGCAACGGGATCATGTCTACTGCGCATGTGTTTACATATCCCAGGGGGCCTGGAAACAAGACAGGTCAAAGAGAAAAATGGAGTCGCAGCTGAACCGTGAAAAAAAAACACGAAGGTGAACAACATACAGATCAAATGGGTGGCAAACAAATCACTTTTGGATGGACGACCATGAAAATGATTTAGTACAAAATTAATGGACGGCAGCAACAAGAGGCGTACGAATTCCCAATGCCCATTGATGAGCTGCATTGGAAACACTGGGTCCTCTTTCTCCATCGCATTAAGACCGAAAGAAGACATATGTCATGAGATGTTAACATTTCGTTTAATCCTATCAATTGCTGAAATAAAACAGACAAGCACGCCAGCAGCATATTCGATTTTTAAATCCTAGTGAACGGACATGTACAGATAGACAGGGTCTATTAGAAGTAAAAACAAGAGGTCAAAGTCACGGCAACTGAACTGACTGCGTCCGCAACTTTCGGCGCGCACAGAACGGGGATGATATAATCGGATTAGTAACGCCTCGCGTATTGCCAACAATTTTGCATTGCAGTTGCGCAACAACGGTTTGAAAGAGGAAACGGGATAAATTGTGTTTGGTTGTCACGGTGTTTTGCTGTTGATGACCTCGCGTTACATGTGACCGCCTGATTAATGAGTGTGGGTTGCGTCATAGACTTCACCAACCATTTTCGAATGCGTTGGGCCATGCGTTGTGATGACTGACTTTTGGATCTGCGTTGCCGCAACCGGAGGTGAATTGATATAGTGTGAGAGACTTGGATTGCCAACCATGCATACATTTGCCCAAATCCATTCTATGGGTAAAGGCAATAAGTCGAAGTTGTGCGGTTCAGAGTTAACTTTGACTTTTAGCGCACACCGTTCAAAAAGTGACTGCCCTCAAACGACTGTTTGATTCAGACGGCTTTCTTGCGAACAACTGAAGATGGGGTGCCTTTTCGAGACTGCTTAATATGGATATCAATGAATCCTTCGGGATAATAGTCTAGTAACCCCGATTTCTTCAGGAATTTTTCTTCGTCTCGTAATGTCTGGAGAAAAACTGTTTCTGGCTTCGTGGAACAAAGCTTTTACGAGTCCACGTTTGTAAGTCACGGATGAGAAGCTACGGAACTGTTGATACTAACCACTCTGTGTTGCACTTCGGTGAGTAGGATGTTGTAATGTTCCATCGAAGCACCTCGTATTTCTAACATTCAAAAATGCTACGGAATCCTTGGTTTCATCTTCATGGGACACGGAAGGGTGTGGATGAACACAATTTAATTTTTTTTTAAAGGAATACAAAATGTTCCCGCTCCGTAATGAGAATGTCGTCCACGTAACGTCCGTGAAAGGTGGAGTGGGAGATATTATTGGCAAGATTCTGTTCAAATTGTCGTGGAGTTGACCTCTTGTTTTTAATTATAATAGTCCCTGTCTGTTTGTGCATGTCTGTTCACGAAGATTTACAAATCCAATGGGCTGTAAACGTGTTTGTTTGTTTTGTCAGCGATTGAGAAGATTAAGCGAAATGCTACCTCGCGACATATCTCCTTTCGGTCTTGATGATCTATACTGGGGCTTCCAAAACTTTAAGTGCCCAGAATAAGCAGCTATGAAGCTTTTGAATACAGACACTATGGTTCAGATTCCTTTCTCCTCATGCGGGACTTGAATTAAAAGAGGGGCAGAATAATAAACGGGTATAACTGGAGCTCCCACCTACCAAATACTAAGACCTTCGAACGACCTAAGCCGAATTCTCTATAACACTACTGCAGAAAATCAATAGTTAAATGTTACCTCTCACTAGCGTAGCTGGAATCCACCTCTGATGCACAAGCTTGCATCCCCTCTCTCCGATCCGCGCATAGGCGTGTGCTTCTATGTATTGGCCGAAACATAGGTAACGGTGAGACATTTTGGGGATAGTCCAGTAAACGTGGGTGACACAGTCAATCGATACTGGATCAGTAACAGGCCGGCACACACTGGTTTTTTTCTAACTTGGAGCCGAAATGCACCAGTCCATTTTGTAAGCGAGTATTGTGGGTAGTGCACACGTGCACGAACGAACCTACAGACTGACCAACGAAATGCTGTTTCCCCTTCTCGAGTACAATTATCCACCAATAGACACATTTTGCCCGAATGATCGGTTAACTAAACTGACAAATGGGTAGAGCTGGTTGATTAAGCCGCGAAGTACGTCTTGTAGCAAAGTAAATGGGCTTGAGTCGATGGAACTGCGACATTGCGCTTACCAGCCCGCAACGGTTCCTTATGACCAATGCTCTCTAAACAAACACCTCAATAACGAGAATGATATAGTTGTCTGTGTGAAGGAAACCTCCTCCCCCCCCCCCCCCCCCNAGACCTGTTGGCGTGTGTGCACTTCACCTAGGATCCTTGGGCCTTCGATGGTTGACCGATTTACCTGTAAACGAGAATGAACGAAGACCACGGCAACTGATCCCTGATGGTCGGGCGAGAAATGCAAGTCGTGATAGAATGACTCGATAGACCGTAAACCATGAGCGCGGACAGAAACTGTCGGATAGGTTGTTCCGGTCTACTAGGTGCACAAAATTCCACATGCATGTCCCTAATTAAACCAAGGGTTTTCTCTTCAAGGCCTATTTTCCAACATTTTTTTATTAAACAATGTGAACTATAGTAAAATAGGAAAACACCTTAACCAAAGGACATACTGTAAAACGCAGAGTAAGAGAGCATTCAAACAAGATCCAAATTGATTCTGCGTTCAAAGAGCTTACATTTTTAATATGAGGGAAAGATGAGGAGTGGGAGAGCACTCTACAACTTGGAAGTTCGAGAAAAAAAGAAGATTGGACCAGGGAAGTACATCTGGTGACCGAAATCTGAGAACGATGAAAAGATGTCTATGTGCGAGATGGGCAGGCAAACGTTACAGCAAAGGTCACTGCCGAGTGAAGCTCCGAAGAACAAAAACCAAAGCAATAGCGATAGAAAAGAGACAGTGCGGCAACTAACCGACGACAGGCCAGTGACTGCAGAACGGAGGTTAGGGAAGGATCGTTGATAAACCGGATGCCTTTTCGGATGCCACGATCAAGGGAAAGAGAAAAAAGACGAAGCCCCAACCCACGCGAGACTGCAGTATTCAAGAGCAGAGCGGATTTGAGCTTTGTACAGTAGAAGATGAGTATGAGTGAAGAAGCGCCTGGGGCGAAATTAAAAAAATCCCCTGCGCGCAGCACGAGAAGCAACCGGGGCCATCAAACGGGATCAACTTAGAGAAGTTAAAGGCAATGCAACTGTATTGTCTTGTATTGTGTATAACATTTGCAATCACTGAAGCTTACATCTCAGTTAAAAAAAAACTATACATTCCAACCGTCAGAGAGAACATGTTCAACGGGGGGGAAAGAGTTTACAGACGTAGGGACATTGCATAGTTCAAGGATAGGATGAAGTTCACTTGTTACCATCTCTTTGTTCGTGAGTAAACGTGCAATTTAGGGTAGATGTGAACTTTTTGGTAAGCGTTTAGCTTAAATGAGATGAAATTTGACGTGCAGATGGATGAGAACGAGAATGCGCTAGTTTTGCATGCAATGGGTGATCAGGATTTGTGAAAATTCTTTCCGTAAAGCTGATACAGGAAGTTGCATGATACCCTGAAAGTTTCACAGTTAACTCGTTCACGGGAATAGAAATGTGGCTAATGGTAGTTACACCGTGGTGTAAGACTTCAAAATTCTGTGTAAGTAACCTAAGGAAAATAACTGGCGAAAAATAAAGTAAGACAAGGAAGTCTGTGATATATACAAAGGTAGAAATAACTGATTGGGATGCACGAAACTATCTGAGCTTCGAATTCGAAATGCTAGGCGCCGCAGTTTATTAATGCAGATGTGGATGTGGGTTGACTAACGAGGATTGTTACCTATAGTTACACCAAAATATTTGACATAATTCACCCTAGATACAGAATTGTTATTTATCACTGTGTGGTCTGTCGGATATGGAGAGCGAGCAAAACTGTATAAACACTCAACATATTGACTGGGGTTTAGGGTTAGTCCCGATGAGGACGAGAATGACTGAATTTGATCAAGATTGTCGGTGAAGGATCTTAGATCGGAGTAAAAAGAAATGGCACGGCATAAAGTCATCTGCATATTTCAAAATACATGCAGGAGAAACAGAAGGAATATCACAAATGTAAGTGGGAAACAAGTGTAGGGATAGCACAGCTCCTTGAAGAAGTCCAGAGTTGTTGACTGATGGTAATGAAGCCTTCCCCAATCTAGTGGTTTGTGCTCTATCAGTAGAATAGTTCGATAGCCAAGGTAGCAATTGTTTGGGTTATTCAAACGATTCCAGTTTTTGTAACAGCTAAGATCGGGGAATGGAATCAGATACTGAAAACACCGAACAGATTTGAGTTTTCAAAGACTTGGTGATAAAATGAATAATGGTGGAGACTGCGTCGAAGAAAACTGTAAAGGATCACTGATAATATTTATGTACTGTTGAAGGTGTTTGAGGATAGCCTTTTCAGTCAACTTAAGAACCGAAGATGTCAACGCTATTCGACGAAAACGTTTGGAGGGGACAGAAAATGTGGATGCTTTGAGGACTGGTATGATTGTGACCAGCCTCCAACAGTCGGGGATAGTAAAAGTGTTAAGAGATTCATTTACAATGAAGGTGATTACCCCAAATAGGAAAGCCGCACCAAACCGTCCGAGCCTGCAGTAGAAGACGAATCGTAATCATTTGAAAGCTTTTAACACATCACAATTTGAGAATCGTTCCACATTACAAACATTACGTGACGAGTAGTCAAGGAGAATGTCCGATGACTGGTGCAGGAATGCGGCATTGAGATCATCAACATTCACATTCAGTTTTGAACGTACTTTCTTCCTTCCACGGAGAAGTCCTGCCTTACCACAAGTGTTTTCTGTTTCCAGTCCTCAGAATTCGATGGGAGAATAATGCGTTTAATCTACTTACTTCAGTTTTGATAAGCCTGGACAAATGTCTGACAGCTGAAGCATTGCGATACATGTATAGACGTTCCTTGTCGTCGCAGCGACTTTAGTAGGGAACAGCTTATCCTCCCGTTGGACACATATAAGCTTTCAACGGGGCAGCAGTAATTATAAATGGAATTGAATGTTTGGGTGAATAGGGGACATACAAGAATAGAGATGATGAAAGCCATAAGAGAGAGATTTTTAATAAATTAAGGACAGAAACACTTAGGTAAAAAGTTGTGAAAACGAAATCTGATGTGGTTAGATGGGGAGAAAGATTTGTATGCACAGTGTGAACAAACTTTTGGTCGAACTAAGAGTAAGCAATGGTCACTGGACAAAATAGGTGCACCTCGTGCTAAAGAAAAAAGGGTTGCGGGGTTGGTGATTACTCTGTCCTCTTGTGGGAGAGCAACAAAGGTCTATGATACCTAGTGATCAAAGAGGATACGCACTACACCTGTCCCATGAAACCCAATCCTTTAGCCAAAATCCGCAGTACCTTAGCCTCGACCCACAATCCTTTAGCAGAAACCGGCAATGCTTTAGACACGACCCGCAGTCCTTTAATCTTGACGCGCAAACTTAAGTCACACCACTAAAGGCGAGTCAGATCAAGAGCTATCCGAATATCCTGAGTTCGACGAATGTTGAAAAAAATTATTTGCCATAATTTTTTATGTTGCAAAGTTTGGTTAATAAATAAGATGTGGCGATTGCATGCTGCACCACATGCTGATTGGAGAAGGTTTCAACGATGTGCCCGTATCGCCAAAGGCATCTCGTATAGCTTTAGTGTTTCCGTAAAACATGCGATACTCCTATGAATGAAAATCTCAAATGCAACACAAACGGTGCATTGTTTTGCATCCACAAGACTTTAAATAAATCAATAAGTGATAGCACAAAAAAAATAAATGCTCACCGTTCCATATCTCCACTTAAAGTGAACTCTGTTCATGAGAACAGGTCAAGGATAATAAACACCGTTCACAAAAATACACCCCATTACTAGCATCAGCTTATCAACGCAGCAACATTTGACATAATTATCATGGTGGACGCTCAAGAACTACTGATTTTGTCTAAAGCCTGATGGGAGAAGACTTACTAAAGGGAATGTCTTTGTGAACGGTTTTTATTATCTTTAGTCTGTTAATGAAGCCACTTCTCGTGAATAGAGTTCACCTTCAGCGGAGATACAGAACGGTAAGGACTTACTAAAGTTACAAAACTTTGTGCGTCAAAGCTAAAGGATTACGGGTCGAGGCAAAAAGGATTGTGGGTTTTGGCTAAAGCTTGATGGAAAAAGGTATAGTGTCAGCTATATCCTTATTCAGCACGCAAACTGCACAATTGTGCATATGTATTCATGATCGGAGGAGACTAGTTAGATCCAAAGTTTTGAAAACGGGGACCGAATGTTAATGCTGACCAATGACGGAACAGTCATTTAGAAAAAAAGGGGGAGGGGCTAATTAAGGATAATTTGCCAGCAGGCACGCTTGCATTTTTGGTCAAACCTGGACAAAGAAAAAGAAAAGCTTCATCATACTTCGAAGTTATGCCATAGTCTGACAGCCACGATATTTCTTCTAGCCTTGCCCAGCATGTGCAAAGAGAACACGGAAAGGTAATCTGTGGACAGGCATACGCAATACGTAACCAGGCCGTCGGAGGCGGTGCAGAGAGGGTACTTCTTATAGAGAATGACTATCCTCATTGAACACTTGAAGACGGACCTCACCATTATTCACCGGATGTTTCACCAGTCGATCAGCATCTTCCGCCAGGATGGTCCAGGTCTCGCAACCGAAAAACAGAACACTAAGAACCGCGGCTATGTACACCCTTCCATTAAGGAGCAATAGGATTTCATGGCGGTGCGACCGGTGTCGCAGGTTGGCAAAAGCTGCTCTAGCGTTTTCTATTTGTGATGATAACTCCTCCCGCCCACCCCAACATTAACACCAGCTGCGATCAAGCTCCCGAGGTACTTGAGGCTCTCAGCTACTTCTGTTGCGAGATACTACTCACTTGTGAGTAGTAGGTAACTTTCTACGATCAAAAAAACAAGGCCACTGAGGGCCTTGTGATGTCTGAAAGAATAACTACCGACTGCCCTATGTATTATTCGATGTACCGCCAGGAAGGGCGATGGTATGTTTCTGATGAGATGTTTTGTGTTGTGTATAGCAAATTGGTGATATCCCATCTGAAATCCTCAATAAACACATCCTCGACCAACACCGCCTTTTGGAATTATAACACTACCAGCTGACCACCACAGAGGGTGAGTACAGACACAGACTTCTGCCACTCTTGTACAACCACTCTGCACTTTGACAGTGCAAAGCATATATGATACCTGGATACCTCCATCGTCACGCGGTTCGAAGCCTTTTGGGCTGCTTGCGTATTGTCACCCAACAAGGTGATGTCATCGGCACGTTCGAAGTCTAGCACCCAGTTCCCTGGGGGAAGTTCGACTCTACCATCTGTTGGACCGGACATAGTATTCTGTAGAACATCCTCTATCACAAACTTGGAAAGGAATGGAGGCGACGAAGAGTGGCGAAAGCTGGTCATAGGCCTTAACCCGACTTGAGGTATGACGATACAACTCTTTGAGGATTGATACACACTTCTCAGGTACTCCATTCCTCAACAAACGGCTCTATAGTGCCGTCCTATCAACAGAATGGAAGGCCGCGCGGATGTCTAAGAACACAATGATCGTTAGTCTTTGGTAGGCATGATGGTGCTCTAGCAGCTGTCGGAGGGTGAAGATTTGATCGATGCATCCACGACCGGTGCGAAACCCAGTCTGCTACTCGCAGATCTACTGACACATAGCGAATGACGGACGCCTACAGCTTTAACGCTGTTGGGATAAGACTTATGCCCCAATGATTGACAGTCGTTACGCGGGGCATTTATAAGATGTGGACGACAATCGATTCCTTCCACGAGGTGGTGGCCTGCTCAGTGTTCCACAATTTGGAGAATAGAACTGGTAGTTCTTTAACCTACGTTATTCCACACCATTTAATAGAGCTGGGGAAGATCGTCGGAGCCCGACGCTTTGTGCCGTCCCAAGGCTTGGTTTCCCTGAGGATTTCGGCCTCAGAAGGTGGGTCTGTTGGGACAGACCATGGGACGTGTGCTGAAATAGCTGTGTGAGAAGCAGACACTGGTGGCTAGCTAAACTGTGCCTCGAAGTGTTCCACCCAGCGTGCAAGATGTCGGTGTTGATTATGGATGAGTGGGCCGTCAGCTCACACCCAAGGCTTTACTACCGGCGACCTGGATGAGATGCAACAGTCTATGGAAATTCCCCATAGCGGCAGCACGTTTGATCTTTGACGCGCATTGAGTCCACCATATCTCGGAGTCTCTATGTAGGTTTGTGTTAAGTTCCCGTCGCGTTACGAGTCGTGATTTATTATGCTCGCTGAGGGTCGGAATTGACCGACGTGCGTCAAGAAGGCGTAGAGACTCCGCATAGATCCATAATGTCACGGCGAAACGTGTCAGACCATAACTAATTAAACCAGCGAAATGCAGAGCATTCTTGATAAGCGACCAGTGTTGACTGATGTTATCGGGTGGAGCTGGTTCCAGCTTTTTAGCTAGCGCGTTTTCGAAGACAGTTAAACAAGCTGGTTTGGATCGCTTATCACAGTCTAATCGTCGTGTTGTGCGTTTGGAACGCCCACCGAAGCATTTGGACAGCTTGGCGCATACTAATGCGCGGTTGCATTCGAGGAGAGTGCTCCAGTACGATCGGCAGTCTTGTATGCATTGACCCACGGTTGACATTGTCCCAGGAGAAGCTGTGCTCAAGAGCAGCGATTGGTGACTAATTGTACTACAGTTACGATCGATGTTGGTTTGGGCACGGCAAGTAGTGCAGTAGGAGAGGGAGTATTGCAGGGTCGCCTTATCGGCAAAATAATGGATTGGGTTGACGGTTTTGGAAAGCAGCCCATAGATAAATAGAAGGAGGTTGGCGAAAGTACTGAACCTTGGGNCCAACATTTATAAGGAACAGTTCAGTTCCGTTTTTACAACCGTTAACCATTCACTTTCGTGCGCCGGTTTTGGTTGCTATCTTTTGGTGCCCCATTTGGATAAAAGAGCAGAAACAAGACTGGAACGTTGAAAGCAAATTCAAGCGGAAGATATATAAAATGGTGTTAGGGGACTAATGAATGGATGCACGAGCGCCACTATTCGCGACATCCAGCCATAGCACTTAGTGTATCTAACCATCCCGAGGTCCCCACCCGGGGAGTTTAACGGATCCTATGTGACCTAGTCTCCTGGTTAGGAACGGTTGACACAGAACACCGTCAACTCGGACGGTGATGATTTGCTTACTGAGAAAACTTGTTATCCACGTTATGACAGCCGAAGGGGAAAAAATGGGCAATTTCACCAGTAGACCTTTGTGTTGAACTCGGTCGAAGGCGTTTGAGATATCAAGCGATACCAAGTGTGTTTCTCCATGGGTATCGAGTGCAGCTGACCGAGATTATGAGACAAGAGCCAACAGGTCAACGGTTAAACGACGTTGTCGGTGATCGCTCAAAAGTCCTTCACGTTCAAGGAACACACGCAGTTGGATACAGACGGTAGCTTCATATACTTTCGAAATTACAGATGTGAGGACAATGGGTCGGTAGTTATTAGGGTCAGATAGGTCGCTGCGTTTGAGAGTGAGAAAATCACGGCGTGTTTCTAAGGGTCCGGAAAAGTGGAAGTTGGAGGGTGAGACAGAAAGAACACCGTTGCAGATTTCAATATTTCTCCATCTATCATGACAACACGTGTTCAAGTTTCTGGTCCGTTTTCAGATGATGTTCGACTAATTGCAGTCACAACTTTGAACCGGTTTACACGACATGCTAGAAACGCGTGGCTTAGTTGCAGAACCACTCGTGCTGCAGAAATCAATTCAGTGGAATGCAGGGTTTTGTATGATGAAGACCAATAATCGTGATTACTCGTCGAACACCGGTGATAAAGGAGCGATAATGCTGATAAATTAGCTCAATTTTTTCAAAAGCGAAAGTGCATTCAATCAAGTGGACAAAATCGGTGTCACTTGAGCAGTCCTTTTAGGATATTACGAGAATATTTCTCATGGAGATGATTTACATTCATCCGAACTCGAAAAGGACATTCACCTCTGGAAATGATACAATAAAAATCATGGCCACTTTAAAAAAGGTCATTTTTTCGTCTCTTGAAATCGAAGTCATTGAAGGTAGAGTAGTGAAATGCCATTACACACTTCCACTCATGCCTGAAAGGTCAACGGGTAGAGGCCAAACGAAGCTCAGTTTCAGTGTGGGCTACCGCTAAGTATGTCGT
>UZAN01051878.1:0-15302 GCA_900618425.1 Echinostoma caproni | reverse complement strand
GACTCATCTCATACTTACGGCGGCAGTCTCTCTGAACCCTAAAAGCAACCTCACGGGCCCTTGGGTATTAGCGGATCCTTGAATGGCCTTGGGAGTTCCTATAGTTGTTCCACGCTCTATGCTTCCTGGATTCAGGTCAGGTAAGGTCAGGTTCGACAGGACTGATAATTGCCATGGCCAATGGAGCTTCCAGATCTCTTCCAGCAGTATACCCACAAAGTGTGCACCCATCACTTCAAATTACATTCAGTACGACGTGCCTGCTGGAAAGGAAAAGGCTCGTCTCCTTTCACCTCATCGACGACCAAGGGACATGGGTCATGAAGGCGTTCCATAGTACACTAAAGATCCCATTCTGGAAAGAGCTCTAACATCGCTCATCTGGAGCAAGCTTAAATGCAGTCAAGCACTGAGTCCTGTGGTATTCCCCCGATGGGTATGACTTCAGTTGATACTTTGTCTTCAATCCTCATGTAAACGTGCGACCGGCCAGGAACTCCCGGATCCACTTATGTATCTTCCCACCTATCCCCTTGTGTTTGAGCTTAGCCAACAGCAATCTGTGGTTGATGGAATCAAAAGCTTTTCAGCTGTCTAAATAACAGACTTCTACGGCTTTGTCCTCATCTTACTTCAAGGTTACTTCATCTAAAAAACAGTAATTTAGGTAAACATGATCTAACCTTTGGTATAACCGTGCTGTTGATTAGTAAGCAGCGAGTTTGGGATTAAATCCCGTCATTTCTAAACACATGCACAATAAACTCCTTAGATTTACCAGCCTATAATTCTTAATCTACGATTGTGCTCCTACCTTGTGAATGGCAACAACTGTAGCTGTTTTCCAGTCCCGCGGTAGGCTGGCTTCGTATAACTATCTTAGCGATCCCTCGACCACATCTGTCATTGGCTTTATGATTGCCCGATGAATTCCATCGGACCCTGGAGACTTACTTTGAGCTCAGCATATATCCGATAAACTGCTGGTAATGAAACATAAGTATACTCTATGTACTCTGATGGGAAGACAAGATCCGGTAGTGTTAACTCGCCTCGATATACTCTATGTACGACACTGAAGTATGCACAGAAGGCATCTACCTTTTCCTGGTCATCGATAAAGGTCTTACTTTCTAATTGTAGAGGTCCCATCATCATTTTATGGTGCCCTTGGCTTGAGCATAACTGTAGTAGCGTTTTGGCTGCTTCTTGGATCGGCTGGCTAGTTTTACCCAAAGTCGCTTGTACCCTTCCTAATGAGCCAGACTGCTTCGTTACGATGCTTCGTGCACTGTCTCCAAGCCATCTGGGAACCAGAAGATCGAAAGGCTTCACAGCTTCGACTTTTGCATCCAATCGCCTTACCTACAGAAGTGAGCCACCATGGCGGTTTCCCACTAGAACCTCTGTGGATTAAGGGAGCAAACCCATCTTGAAGATATACAAGGTGGTTGCTTATATATATTATATATGGGTTATTTGCCTGTCATTGATGCATAAACGTAGATGGAGGTGCAGGTAACCCTTTGGAATTCACGGAAATTCTCCCAGAATCCTTCCTGCGATACATAGCAACTTTTTACCCTTCATTCGAAAACGACCGTGTTGTCAGCGTGAGCCATGGTTGGTATGAGCGTGGATGTGATCGTCGCCATTAGGTTGCTTATTTATACCTTCCGGACAAAGTCGATTAGGGGTCATTAAGACAAATTTAATTTTAACAAATGACTCAAAATCAATCAAACACTAAATCTGTTTAATTTCAGCTAAATTTGACATTACTTTTCTAAAGTACATTTAAAAATAAGTCGTTTTTAGAAAACTTAGTAGTTAGGATGCCACGTCACTACCGTCGGCACTAACATGGAGAAAGTCGGGGTATTAGTAGCCCTGTAAAACACTATTTTGCAACCGCATCTAGAGTATTGTATATAAGCTTAGAGTCTCCTCTTCAAAAAGGGACGCTGCTTGTCTCAAGGGGTTCTAATGATTAGCCATAGGGATGATCGAAAGGTAGCGAGGGAAGCCGTATACACAAAGACCGCATGATATCTGACTCCTCGGCTTGGAAAGAAGAAGACTTCGAGGTGACTTCATGGAGACATAAAAAATTATGAACGGCTTATCGGGGACTGATCAAGCAGTGTTCATCGAGAGGTTGCAAAGCAACACAAGGGGGGCACATGTATAATATGAAGAAATTGCGCACGAGACTAGCGGTACGCTTAAGGTTCTTCAGCGAAAGGGTAGTCAACTCATGAGATAAGTTACTACAGATTGCTTCCACTGGTGAACCAAATACTCCAAATACTCTTTTTTAATTGTCCGTTCAGGTTGTTGAG
The DNA here is from genome assembly GCA_900618425.1 of Echinostoma caproni. NCBI lineage: Eukaryota > Metazoa > Platyhelminthes > Trematoda > Plagiorchiida > Echinostomatidae > Echinostoma > Echinostoma caproni. The sequence goes on along the minus strand of UZAN01051878.1, from coordinate 12,960 downwards.
CCTATGTAGGGCTACCTCTGGCAGTCTGGCAGTCGACTGGATCTCGTTCGCCATGGTAACGGCACTTCAAACTGAGTTCCGTTGTATCGTGTCGCTTCGGTGACGACAGCCAGGGCTGAGCGGTCTTCCCTCCACATAGATNCAGGTCGTCTGCTATGTCCTCGATCTCTTGGTTGTAAAGCCGCTCCAGGTCGTCTCCTTTGGCATTATCTGGCCGCGAGATGAAGTTGATCGAGGCTGAATAATTACCATCATTACCGAGCGACGCGCGGAGTATCCAACCAAACATCGTGCGCACAGCAAACGAATCTCTACGGACTCCTATCCTTTGGTCCAGAACCCCATGCGCCTCGGGTACATCACATCCGATCAACATGTCCACTCGGGTGTCCGGAATATCCTCGAATGGCAGATCGTGGAGGTGAGGCCAGTGCCGCGCTACCGACCGGATACTTTCGGAAGCGCTCATTGGTAGTTCGGCGATAGTAAATGCCAGGTGTACCTCTATCGTATCTTCCCCCGATGTGGGAGTTAACTTCAAACTCAGTTGAGAAGTTCGAACTGCCCCGTTAATAATAATAATAATTGTATATTGCAAGAAGCCCCGTGAGGCATACAAGAGCATGATCATATGTACAACATATTCATTTGTATAAGACAAGCACAGAGAAAGAGTTGATGGTCCCGGTGCATTGGTGCATAGAAGGTAGGAAGTAATGAAGAGCTTAACTGGATTGAACGTTGCAATACAAATGGAACACAAGGGGGACAAAGTCACTGAGCAAAATGTTGGAGATGGCAGAGTGCTAAACCGAGTAGGTCAATGGATATTTGACCAGAATATTAATCGTTATACCATATAAAAGGCTATATGTTTGGACGTGCAGCGGTCGGAGAGTAAAGGAACGAGAGACTGTGGCGGATCAATAAATGGGAAGAGATGGAAAAATGCACAGCGACGGATCGGATGAAACAACACATTATGGTGACTATCAGAGTATATATATTCTGCATAGAGTCACACACATGACTTCTGTGAGGATACTTTTGATTGCTTCGGGGGTTTCAGTAATAGATGATTTGGGTTATTTAGCTTTGACGTGGGACTGACTACACGCTAGCCACCTAACCTTAAAACACTTTGTAGGTGAGGCAGGGGGTGCGTTCTTCAACCTGGTCCGGAATGCGGACGCATATTGTCACAGCGGGGGATACAGCAGCGACCAACAACCATTGCGGGTGTAGACCCCAAGCGTTCGACAGGCCCAAGCCAACCAAATCTGTAACGGGAAGGAGAAACCGAACAGTCTGGGATGATACCTAGCTGATGAGGGAAAAGGGAAAGACGAACGAAAATTCTAATCGAGGTGAGTAATTTGAGTACTGCAACCTGAGAGGAGGTTCACCACTTTTGTGGATTCACATCTGGAGATTTTTGAAACTGCGGACGTTTATCACAGCTGAGGATGGATGAAGCAAAGCACGTCACTGGTAATACAGAGATATTAAAAATTCAGCAACGAGTAAGAGGAGTTGGAGTCAAATAGGTGACGTCCTTTGTTACAAGGATTCACGGTGATGGAGTCGGTTCTACTTCTCGAGCTCTAAGACTCTCGAAGTGTACTGTATATTTGACGACAAACGGTGCTGATTACCAATGACGTGGTTTGTTCACCCAGATCGTGTTCTAGCGCAAAGCTCTCTCTCACGAGAGTGGTATCCGATCCATTGTCTAGAACCGCCACGGCTTGGACCATGCCACGCAGAGTCTTCACTTGGATCGGCATTATTCCCAAGTGGACCGGACCACTTCACACTGCTCCGATAGTGCAGACGGATTTCGGAGTATCCCCTGCAGAGTGTTCGTTGGTTCTATCGACCTGGCCATTATTTGTTCGCGGCTCGACTCTTCCATCGTGGTGTAATAAGGGGTCATGCCAAACCCTGCAATCGTCTTGACCACAGTTGGTTCGGTTTCTGCCAAGGGCTGTTCTGTGGGTATCGCTCACGCACACAAAGCTGGACCCTGTCCTTTTAGCTACTGTCGAAAAACTGTTGGCAGTTAACAAACTTGTGGACACCTGAGCACAGTTTACACTTAATCGGTCTTTGTGGGTCATATGAGATTAAGTTGGTGCTCGCCCAGTTGTGTGGGGGATGAGGACCTCGAGATCTAGATGGCGCAAAGCTGGTTGAAGGTCTTGCGGTCCTGATGCTTGCCCTCGGTAGTTGACCGAATCGACTATTAGCTATGCAAGAATGGCAGCCTATTAATTGGGTGAGTTCGTCAAAGTTTCCTTTTCTGTTCATTTTCTCGATTTGATCGACCTCGGTCGCCCAGGCTATCTGCAGTTTGGCAGGCAAACATCTGACTATCGATTCCAGCGTATGAAGTGCATTCAAGTCCGACCGATATTCGAGGTGGTTGAGGGCGATACTGCAGTTCTGCATCTTGATGACTAGGTATCGCCTCGTGTGCGTCTCGCTTCTGCTAGTATCCCGTCAATCATGTTTCGTGCCACTCGGAAAGGTTGGCCTGTGTAAGTTCCAGAACGACTCGTTCTGGCTCGATCGTAGCCCGAGTGTAATCAACTGTTCTACGATCGTTCTGTATAACGTCAATTAGACCGTTGAGCAACGCGTAGCAAAATGCGAACCCCGAGGTCAGAACAATATTGATCCGCAATGAATGCGTTACTACTTCTTTTATTAGGTGAGTCAAAAAACAACGTACTTCAACAATGCGACTCAGTCGCTATACAACCAAAAAAGTGAGTTCAAAAAAATGGGTAGAGACCCGATAAAAAGACAAGCAAATAAATGTACAAAGAGGGAACATAAATGCCCATTAGGTCAAGCAAGGGATCCTCTTCACCAAACGTGAACAACCAAGATGAATTCAAACAGATCGACAATGATCTGTTTGCCACAGGGAGAAATTCTGTTCAACAAACGTGAACAGCCAGTGATCGAATTTAGGTATACACTCGCAAAGAGCAAGAAAACGAATGGAGCGATAGGGCATAAATGGACTAAGGTCGTTATGAACCAGGGCAATGACACACCAAAGCCACATTAGTGCAGAGTGAAATGACGCGGCTGGGATCGATAGGCAGATACATAAAGTCATTGGACAGGAGAATCCGTCATCAAAGAACCATAGACAATGACTAGCACGAGGGATCACGTGGTGATCAAGTTCAAATCAAGAGTGACGGAAGAGAACGAGTGCACACAGGATCGGAAAATGGGGTAATTGGGAGGGGGAACAACAGTGTTCGCGCCTTGGATCGAGAGGAGGGATTTTCTTCACTATGTGCTTTCTACAGCCTGTTCAATCAGCTGTCCAGCTCATCTCAACTCATGCTTTAATTCAGAAACCCGCAATCTAAATATATCGATATTTTAAATATTTGAATCTACACATGAAACAGCACTGACAGGACTGACAGACCTTAAATTTTCTAAAGAATCAAAATGACCCATGCTCCCCCCAGTGACTTGCTGGGTTACTTCCTGCTAGGTTCTAGTTTCCTTGGTTCCTCGTCTGGGCATCTTCGAAATAGCTTTCTCGTTTGATTCCAATTGGAATAATGTACGTCAACCAATTCGTACTTGAGTGACGAGTAGCGAAAACCGATATGAATCCCAGAATAAAACACGATTGATCCGTAATGTTCTACGGTACTGAATTAGCAAAATTACAAAATGTACAATAAAGCAAACTTCGAATATGCGGCCACTCAAGCAAGCACTCAAGCAAGCGAGCCAAAAATGATGTCCAGAGAGAGCCAAACAGTCGCCCACGTTCTCTGACCACGCCAAATTCAAATGCGCCGGGCATCGAATTAACAGATAAGGAATGCTGTATGCCGTTTGTGATTGAGAAATATATGCGGAGTAGCAACACACAGAGTTATATCGCCCTGAATCATCATGGGTTTGGAAGGATTTTCAAAAGTTCAACATGAAATACACCCTACCTGACGGTTTTCCGTACTATTTCATCAAATGTTGTTGTGTACGTCATCGAAGGCCAAGTACCGAGTAATGGAATTCCTTCTGGTGCACAACCATAACTTCCGTGTGGGTTAGCGAGGTTTGTATATAAGTAATCGTCGTCTGTCTGCACAACAAGAAGAGGAAGTGTGTGCTTTGATGGACACTTTTAGAAGTACTCAAGAGCTAAGGGATTTAGCCACACAGAGGTTCAAGAGACCCTCAGCCATGGAGGATATTAGATACATACGTCGGAAAAGAACTCAATCGGATTCACGTGACGATGCGGTGAACGTTTGGAATATGCTGGAGAATCAAGGAGTGGTTAGGATAGAGCTGAACGAAGGCGCCGTTTGTCACATTTATTTTGCTCCTAAGATTATGCTGCACTGCGTCGACAGGTTTGATGTTTTGTTAGCGGACGCCACGCATCAGCTAAACTGTGGCGGTTACATGCTTTGGCATAATATGCTTGTAGACGACACCAGTTTTGTTAGAAGTTTCTTCTACACTATCTTGTCGAATGAGAGCAGTAAGAGCTATAGATCTACCGTGGGAGCCATGAGAGCTATGTGCTTAGCCTTTGCGCGATGCCAGACTATAGTAGTTGATCGTAGCGTGACCCAGTACAACGCGCTTTTAGAATGACTTCCTTCCACTAATGTTGTATTTTGTCGTTTCCATATGGTTACGGATATGGAGAAAAAAATTAACCAGCTATCTGGTATGCCACCGTTCAAAACGCAGTGCATCTTTCAATGAATGCGGAACGGGGTGTACTGTGATAGTGAGGTATCGTTTCGTAGATTCACAGCCGCCGTAGAACGTCTTAACACAGAAGTAGGTGTTTAGTTACGCCAACCGTGGTTGCCATACCAAGAGCAGTGGGCAGGGTATGCCGTGAGGACTAGGTTGACTTTAGGAAACCTAACTACCAATCGAGTGGAGACGGAAAATAGGTACCTAAATACAGGTTTGTCTCGTCAGTCATCATAAGTGAATGAATTTGAAAAAGTGCTACAACGAGTAAGGTCACTGGAAGTGATGCATGGATTTCGCTTTGCTCAAGATCCATGAAATGGTATCCGACCCCCAGCGAAATGCAATCGTTTAAACTGTTGCTCATACGGGTAACACCATTCGCGCGAAATATATTATAAAGTAACTGGAAGTCATATAGTATTGAACGAATTGTTCACGAGAGAGGGTTCTTCCAGGTAGTAAATAGTAATGGCCAGGGTCATAAAGTAGCTGACGAAGGGGAAATGAAGAGTGAATGTTGTTTCTATGCGCAATGATTGTTGCCCTGTTTGCACATAGCTACAGTATTCATTCTGAATAATTGGGATATTCACAGTCTTATTCCAGATAGGTGGGTTATGAAACGCAACGAAAGGCGTTCGGATTAGAACTCGACTGTCGTCATAGCGGCCTCAAGAAACGTCATGGATCAGATAGCAAAGTTAGCTCAAACAGAGGATGTCCTTCAGGAGACAGGTGTCTTTTTAAATAGATTAGGTGAAGTGCATTACGATTGTCATTGCAATCAACTTCGACGTGTAGCAGCTATGAAAGGGAAGTACCCGGACATGTAGATATTATTCGATAGACAGGGGTCGGCAACATAGACTATAAAGAGTAAACGTACCTATCTTCCGTCTACGAGCGTCAAAATACGGGCGGATAATCCGGCAGTAGCTTCAACAAGCGGTTCAACAGAAAAGCGAAAATCAGTTTTTGTATGTAGATTAGTCGATTGTGATGACGACGAAATAGTTCTACGTGACCCACTAAAGCATACTGTGTTCCAAAGACTGATAACATCAGCTAAGTACAAACTGGACGCTGAACTCAGAAGTCAAATCAATCCGACATCACAGATGAAGGTGAATTGTTGCAGTGTCTGCAAATCTCTGTGGAACACGGACGATGATCACCAATTTATTCAGTGCAGGAAATGCGGGCGATGAACACACACCAGTTGCGCAGCTCACAATGAAGAGGAAGCATAAATTTGTGTACAATGCCTCAATCGATAAGCGTGAACATCCAAAAGTTATATGGAAGGTGCAGTTCTCATCAATGGAGTTTAGCTCGTTCTGAAATTTCACTATGGGACACTTTTCGAAAGCTGACAAAAAGTTAGTTTTACGTCGTATTCGTCGATAACCTGCGTCTGAAAGTTTCAGAATAGAATCCAAAATAGTTTGTGACAATTATATGGAAGGTGTTACGACCAAAACGCGATGGTCCTGGTCCGAGCGAAATAAAAAGGACCTCGTCTGTATGCGTTCAATCAAATGATCCTTCGCTCGTTCTGGATAGCGATAAACAAATCTCAGAGCAGAGCGTAGCCCAAATTATCGAGAACCAAGTCGATCGAAAAATAGTCTACGGTTACAGTTTGGCATGAATAATAAAATACATAAGGCAGTCATACCTCTGACAGTAAGCCCGATTCACTAACCAGCCAAAATGTTAAAATTATTCACAGAAAATATCTGCATTGATAGAAAGTAAATAAGAAAATGAGTGATTTGACCTACCTTTCAGATAATTCTGGACCAACGGAAAAATTCTGCACGCGTCAACAGATCAAGCAAAATAATCTTGAGCGTTACAGCCAAAAGGAGTTCAATATAACCGAAAGCAACGGTTAGTTCAACAACGAGCGTCCAATCAAAACGTTGGTCGCAATAAAACAAGAAAAAGCACTGAATCTCATTTACATGTGAGAGCAAGACACTTGAAGCGTGTGTCCAACATATATGCTCTACCGTAAAAAAAGTTGCAATAGAAGGTTCAGGAGAGAAAATTCCCCGGCATGAAAATCGCTGTTGGAAAGAATGCACGATAGAATGGTGCAGAAAGATAAGGAAACGCAAGGGAATTGAGAGGAATTTTCAGTCTTCTTGACTGTTACAGAGGGTGCAGTTCTTATTCATAGAGTTTTGGTCCATTTCGTAGGCAACAATCAATTGATATATATTAATCAAAGTAGTTTTGGTGATATTAATAATGACGTATATTTTATGAAGCTCGTGAAGCTTGCACAAAGCATGGTCAATTGTTGAAAATAGTCATATGTTAATTAAATTGCAGATATATAGAATGTCTAATTAGATGTAGATATTGGAGATGGTGGGGGAGCGGAACAAAAACGCAGTGCAAACAGAATGCAAAGCGGACAGAGTCAAAAACGTGGAGATGAAGGATGAAGGAGTGCACTGAATAAACATGTCAATGGAAGTTGAAGTAACAGCCAACCTTGTGTAGATTGGATTCAAGGTGCGGCATCAGTGGAAAGAAGTGCAGAGAGCCGGTCTGTGAAACAAAGAACGCGAGAGGATGGAGAAACGCGGATAGGAATGAATAGGAAGGAAGAGTACAGCGAGTTTACACATTTGTTAAATTTCATGTTTCTCTGTATGTTGCAACACTGATTGCTTCTGAGGACACATTCATTGGGTTTGGGGCTTCAATCAATCATGGGATGATATAAATTATTTAGGTTTTGGTTGCCTTGATGTGGGACTGACTACACGCTAGACACCTGACCTTAAATCACATTGTAGGTGAGACAGGGGGTGTGATCCTCATACTGGTCCGGAATGCGGACGCATGTAGTCAAAACGGTGGAGACAGCCGTGCCCAACAATCATTGCCGGAGCCAAATTGTCCATTGTGGGTGTAGACCCCAAGCCTTCGACAGGCCCAAGCCAACCGAATCTGGAACAAAGAGGTGATACTCAACAGCCTGGGGGTAATACACAGCTGAGAAGTGATGAAGGGGACAGAGCATGTCACGAAGTAACATGCAGAGTAGAATACTGCAAGGAAGTACGTATACATACATACGTATGCATACATAAATATAAAAGACGAAGGTGTAGCGCAAAACGATTGAGAAGGAAGGACACGGCTAACTGGTTGGCATGTGTCACGGAAATGGGGCCGGATGTGTCAAGTGAAAACGAGATTGGAATATTTTCAAATACGGAATAAAAGGTCACAATATCTCTAAGATTTCGTACCAAAATGGAATGTGTTCAACAGATCCAGCTTTGGAGCTGAATCCATGTACTGAGAGGAGATCGGTTTTTTATGTTAAATAAATTTCCCTTTAATTTATTTTTGTTGTCGTCTGCTTCAGAGAACCTAGCGTTATAATGAAGGTCTTCAATAAGTGAAATAGCTTTTGGGCAACAGATGTCTCCAGTTGGGACTTTGTTCATGGCTTGGATAATGGGGATTAATGACCTTGAATGTTTTAAATTAAACGCTTACCTAGTGCCGACCGCAGACTAAAAGGCTCTCTGCCACGCTGTGGCACACTGTTCTACCCATTTTTAGTCCGCTGAAACTATGATTCCTAAATCACTAGCCTTCGGCGTCGTTCCTAGTGAAAGACCGCCATGACTAATCCCGACTATCATCCCCTCGTCTCCAGTGGACAAGACGGCCTTTTCCTATATTGAGGAGTAGATCACATGTACTTGATCACTTGAGCACTTCAAACATGCCTCTTGTTAGTTTTGCTCTCCCATCTGATTCAAGAACCTTGACGTCGTCCGCAAATATAAAGCTAGGCAAACCAAGGAGCTCAGAAGGTTCATTAATGTAGAGCAAGAACAGGAGTGGACCTAAGACTGACACTTGTAGCGCCCCACTAGCAAATGTTTCCACTGGTTAGTCCGTTTCTCCGACCCGGACCTGAAGGCTCCTATCAGAAAGGAAAGCTGTTAATCACTTGTGGATATTCCCCTTTATCCGTAGAGAATCTGTCTTGGCCAAAAGTAAGAGATGACAGACTGAGTCAAATGCTTTGCTTAAGTCCATATAGCATACTTTCACTTGCTTACCCTCGTCCAATCTCGCTGTGACTTCATCAAAGAAGTGCAACAGGCTGCTGAGACACAACTTACCCTTTAGGAACCCGTGTTGTGCCGCAATCAACAGGCGGTGCTGAGCGAGGTATTCGCCCAAGTGGGGTAGGATGATTCGCTTTAGAGCTTTGCACAAGATGCTCGTGAGACTGACTGGACGATAATTCTCCACTTTTGTCTCAGTCCTCCCTTATGTATGGCAACTACATTTACAGTTTTCCAATCCTGTGATATCCTGCCCTGCTATAGAGTTTTGTTGCACAGGTTGCAGATTGGGCCACCTAGAACCTCGGCTATATTTTTAACTAAGGCCGAGTGGATGTCATCTGGTCCGGCGGATTTGGTGGTGTTAAGCTCACCAAGGGTCCTATGCATCTGTTCCAACTCCACCTGTATTTCGGATATCCCGGTTCAGAGGCGTGGAGGTCAGGTTGTGTAGTGGCAAGTTGATCTATTCTATGTACGCTTTTGAAGTATTCCTCAAATCGCACTGGTATATCCAACTCATCGATTACTACTTCTCCACCTACCAATATCAGAGGCCTTACCTTTCACCGAGTCCTCTCTTGGATTGAACGTAGTGGTAGTAACTTTTTGTCTGGTATTTGGTACGGTTTGCCAGATTGAGCTCGTATTGTCGTCTAAGCTCCCTCTGAACTGCCACTGCTTTGCTTCTATCCCTGATGCACTGCGCTCAGGATATGTGACTGCCCCTTGACCTACAGGTATGCCAGATCCTATTTTGACGTTGTATTGCTCTCATTATCGATGGGATTCATCAAGGTGGTTTGTTCCTTGCTGCCCTGGGTTTCAGCGGAGCGAATTCATCCTGAAGGAGCAAGATATTTGTCTTGACAAGGCTCCAGTGCTCGTCTCTCTTTGTATTTTCCCTGCTAGGGAACCAATCCAGCTCTGCAGCTCGGGCCTTAATCCTCGTTGCATCAAGCACCCAGTAGCTCCTGGACATACCAATATAACTTCACAGTGCATTTGGCGGAGTTCTGTAGTGATATTTACGTGGTCGCTTTTACCTGGCGGTGGATGGAGGGCAATACTAATCAAATCCCTCTCCCTCGTCGTAATTATCATGTCCAGAAGAGACGACCTATCTCCCTCTCTGTACCCAGTGCACTCTCAGAAATCTTGTTGCAGGACCCTCAAGTGCATCCATTTTATGAATGTGTTCTCCGGTGTTCCTGTTGGCGCCCGCCCGAAATCCCAGTCAACTTTTAGGAAAGTGAAATCTCCCACTATAGAAACGCCTTGTGAGTGTCTGTATAAGTTATCGAGGGCTCCTAGGAGTGTATGATTTTGCTCGGATGTGCATTCAAGGCCCCTGGTATGCTTATCTTCCTTGAAGGTAGAACCAATGATATTGAGCACAACTGCACGTTCCGAGTGCACTGCGCTTTCTTTTCTTCATGATGAAGCAAATCCTGTCGCACTATGACAGCTACTCAACCCTCCCAATATACCCCCTTTCCTATTCTCTCTGTGGGTTGTGAACCGGTTTAAGACTGGTTCGGATATGTGGTCATCCTGAGTTAACCATGTTTCAGACAAGACCATTACGTTAGCCATCGTGCCCACAGCCACTGTGGCTAGACAACCCTTTTTTTGGCTGGGATAGGGTGCCAACCGCTACTGCGACCACCGTTTCTTCTAGCTCGGGAAGTTTGGAAAGGTATGCGGGTCCCTCTGACAACACAGGCTGTTCTCAGTCGGTTTTGTCCGATCTGATTTGAGTATTATTTCCTAACGTAAGGTCCTCCAAGATGTTCTAAATTATTACCTCATTTGGATTTGCTAAGACCCGTGGTACCGTTGGCATTTGCTTTGGTTGAGCCTATCCAGTGGTTTATCAAAATCTACCACTATGGGTTTGGCGGGCGCCTACGGTGCTTCCGAGGGTGGTGTTTTCTACCTTCTGACCCGGTGCGCTCTCCTAATTGCTATGTTTGGCGGAGCTCCGACTAGCCTAAGTATGTCGCCGACTCTACTCCTGTCTATTTCCCTGTGGGCTTTTGACTCTCTTATATTCGGCTCCACATTGTTAAATATGAGGTTTCCTTAAAGTTCCCCTGTGGGGATGCGTACTGCAAGAAGGCTACTCACTTATTTTTTCAGCTCTTGGAGCTCAGGTTCTAATCTCTCTCTCTATTCCCTTGTGAGGAAATGATATTCCTACCTATTCCAGGGATAGACCCTCGGTGTGGTTTAGCACGGCTTACACCCTGACGTGCCTTGTGGTCACCCCAAGGAGTGGCTTATTTAACAGTGTGAATACCGCTGCTGCCTTCCAGGTCCTAGGTCAAATTCCTTGGTAAGAACTCTCAGCCTGTGGCTTACTCTTTTCTTGGCTAAAGGCTACTTGAGCGTAAGTTTTTGAGGTTCCCCTGGTCAGTTCCAATTTGTGAGTGCTAACTAGGTGCTCACAGCTCAGCTTGCTCCTGGCCTCTGGGCGCTGGTTCGCGAACGCTGACCTGGCCGCATCCTTACACTGTTGACAGACCCACTCTGGTAATAGAAGGCATAGTGGTCTTTACTTATGCTTTAACATCCAAAATGCGCCCACGTTTTACAGGTTTCAAATCCAATCCCCTAAACCACCTTCTTTCCGCAGCTACCCTTCAAACATGGATAGGATATTCGGGTCATTACAATGTGTCCACTTATTGCAGAACACGCAATTCTTTAACAACGGAGTGGTCAACATTTGGAACAGACTCCATGAAGAGCTATTAGAAATGCAGACTGTGCTAGCATTCAAGACGGGTCTAAACGAACGGTGGTTTGAACTTGTTCCTGAAGTGGAGGTCGGATCATCCATCTAGCGGCCTATGAAAACCAGTAGTAGAAGCGGGACACTCAGATTGCACGTTCTTTGTTTCGTCCTGTCATTTACTGGGATGTAGCCTGGAAGATGCACGCTCACAAATAACAATCTTTCGCCTTAGAGGTGAGATGAGTTATCTTTCCTTCTTGTCCCTCTTTTCAGCCAGGAACTTCTGGACTACTTTTCGCAGTGGTGGGTACCATACCTGACCGCATACCACCGAAGGAATTCTGAACACTTAGTTGGCCGTGGCCATTTTCTGTTCTATGCAAACTGAATTGAAGTGAACTGAACTGAACTGAACATACGATAAAAACGAAAAGCAGTAATAACAGAAAATGGTAGGCAAAAACGATACGTAAAAACGTTACACTAAACCAAGCTAAACAATCAAATTTGCCTTGCACGGAGCTTTAGTTCGTGCCATTATGTGCTCTATGAAAAAGCACTGAAAGACAATTCAAATTGAAAATGAGGAACGCAAAAAAGTGGTAAAAAGGGTAAAATGTCAAATAATGCCCATCGAAATTCACGAAGCACAGCACAGCACGTCAAAATTTCAACCGCGCACCAACGTACCGCAAGGTCGAGTTTGCCACCTTCATAGTCTGCAGATACGCTCGACGGTCGCATGCAGCAGTACTCCCGCTATCCTTATTATGTTAATCAAGTGATGTTTCAGGATCACTTTGCCTGGCCGCGACGCAGAAAGGTTCAGGGATCCCCTTAATCATCACATTTCTCGTTCTACCCAGGGCGGTTACAGTGTGCTTTTCCAACCTACCTAGAGTCTTTTTCATCAAGGTTTTAGTGTCTTTTACTACGGCCAACTCTTTCGTGCTTGTTCAGTGTACTTTGAACGAATAGGGTTTCTACAAATTTTCATTCCCCCGGGCGCTCATGTTGAACCTGGCGCATCATCGCAGTGTTACTGAATGCAGTAAAGGCATAACTGTAGCTTTCAGAGGTGCTCGAATGAGTCCTCGGTGAGGCTTGCTTCCTACACACTGTCATGCAGACCTCGAGTACCTATTTGGGATATTTATTTTCCACGAACAGTTGGAGGGTTTTCCTAGTCAGTTTGCTGCATTTCTGGTGGCACCAGGTGAAGCAAGCATCACAACTAACACCTTGAACGAATTCAGCTGAGCAACCCTTCTTGCTATAGGGGTGTTACTTCCAAATAGATCAACGAGCAACGCGTAGCCGAAATTGGATCCCAAAACGTCAACAAAACGA
>UZAN01051876.1:7448-18340 GCA_900618425.1 Echinostoma caproni | reverse complement strand
TAAAATCCATTGCGTAGATGTTTCATCATCACCCACCCAGACCAACCATATAAACCCGTACTTCATCCCACGCAGGAAAATCTGTGAACTCGATGGGCTTGGTTATTGGGATATCTGTGTTTCCTCTCCTCATCTTTCTAAAAGTCAAAATTATATAGCGCTGACCCATACACCTCGGGTGAGGTGGATAAAGAACGTATCAGCAAGTTCCTACGACAGTTATGAAGAAGGTGTACATCTTTTAACTTGCTCATTGTTTCAAGCTGATCAATGTGTGGACTTCATTTGTGTTCAATAAACGCTTGTTCCTCGTGCAGTATCACTAGGTAAATTCAGTACTAGAACCAGAACGCACTATGTAGCTGTTATATGTCTATTGGAAATCACCGGTAGAACAGTCAGCTCTACCCAAATCACTGAGTTCTTGAATACTCTGATAAGTTTTGTGAGTGTCAAGCAAAAATGATATTCGTGCATGTTGCTTATTCATTGCCCTCAAACAAAATCCATTATGTCTTTGGCTAGTGCAAAGCAAACGCTTCATTTAAGCCTTCACATGGAAATTTAATCAAAAAGTATGCAACCACTGTAAAGAGTGTAACAAAAGGTCTATTTTGTAAAATTTATCTATCATAAACATAAAATATTAAAATTTAAGACACGCCAAATTTATTTAACTCCTTGAACTTCGAAACAAAGCCGGTGTTTCCGATACGTTCCTACGATTTCATAAGTGATTTTTGCAGCAATATAAATAGCAAAATTAAACTCCGGAACAGTACGATTATGATCACGTTCGAACCGAATTTTCTGGAACAACTACCATTCCAAGCAATCGTAGACCCGTGGTTCATGTTCGTAGATAAATTTATACACAAAGATTCCGGTGTGAAATGAGGCATATTCTAGATACCCACAAAGGGGACGAAATGTTGTGCTTGACCACTCAGACAATCGGGAGCTGCTCTCTATTTGACAAACCGACCGATAAACATGGATCGCGGATCGGTATCTCGGGGCGGATGAACTTCGGGGCAACCTTCGGGTGCATCAATATGTGGATTGTAGTTCACTGTGGTGCAAAACACCCCGTTTTGGAATTCTATCTGATAGCCCTCGGTACGCTGTGTCCAGAATGTGCAAAGCATGTTTATTAATGGGTAGGAATTTGTGGTAATCGGAATAGTACAGAATTTAGAAATACGAGAACCCGTACTGTACTGCTCAGAACTGAATTGGCTCCAACCCGAACTGCGGGCACCAAGGAAATACACGAGGAATTGATATCAGCAAATGCTTATGTTTATTGATGGAGTTAGATCATGTTTTATAGAATGTAATAATCCATATGATTGGTTGAACGAACATCCTCCAATCACGTAACCGTTTGCACCGACGCATCATATGCGCTAACTCGGATGTCATGTTCGTCTGGTGTACCATTGGTCGAGCTTCCCGAAGGGTGATTGGATGACATAAAACTGTACCTGGTCGCGCATGGGTTGCGGTCACGGAAGTCCGGAGCACCACAGAATTCCACCATATCCTTTTCCAAGTGCTGCGTATACACTGCTATTGAACCATGTGAGCTAGAACTGGCATAATTAAATGAAACAGAAAGAGAGGATCGGTCGATAAGCAGTTTATGTGAATAGCACCGTCATCACAGTTTCCTTCAAGAAACACAGTGTGTTCCCTATCCTCGCGTGCATGTGTTTGCATTTGATTTACTAATTCTTCTACTTAGTGGAAACACGACAAATGGAAATTGGAATGTTTTCACGTCAATTGTTTAAAAGAATCCAACAGATGTAGTAAAATATAGAGTCGGAATTGTGCCTATTTCCCTTGCTTCACTATGTCTGTGACACTTCGTATTACATAAGTAGTCAAATATGGGGTTTACTAGGTGGTTCACAAGCGTCCATGGTATAACTATGTGTGCAAACCTGTTCTTTGAAGCAACATGTGTGAATCCCTTGGCGGTTTGAATCACGGGACGTTCAGCTGATTGCATAAGCGGACTAACTAAATCAAATAAATGTGGACTAATAACAATCAAAACTCTGGAGGTCGAATCGGATCATACCATTAGTGCAGATGAAGCCTTCACTTTGATCTACTTCATCAACGGAAAGCTATCAGAAGAGGTGAAATTTGGCATTCCATTAGTTACGATGAAACCAGAGATTCTTCTAAGCATTCGTTGCTGCATGGGTTCATAAAAAGAACACCTAGTCTACCCTTGTTATCTGTATGGGACGACCGCATTACGCACAACCACAAATACTCATATAACTGCACAATGTTGCCCAGTAATTTAATTGATATTGACTTCCAATAGTTATCACAACATCAATAGAAACATGACACAACATATTTTTTTGCAACTGAGTTAATTGCTTATTGATACCAATTCTGTCTCTTAGCATCTTTTTGCTCAACCTGTGAGTAATTATCATTTACTCCAGGCTTTCGTCAAAAGTTCCATTTATGGACTTGATTATTTAGCCTTGTCCTCAGAACTAATCAAAATTCAACGGTTGATGAACGAGAAACGATCTAACATGTGATGTGTTATGTAGCGAATGCAAAACAATCACTGAGATGAACCAGTCAGAAGAGGTGGTGGTAAAATTAAGTTTTGGTTACAGTCTCAAGGCTGTTTCGCAATCACTCTGTTCAGCAAGGAGTGCACCACCACGTTTCAACAACCAGATCATTGCTTTAGTCGGTCCCAATATTATAGCAAGAGATTTCAAACGCGGGTGAGGCATAGTGAACAATGTTGTGAGTGCAGTGTCAGGAGGAAAAATTAAAAAGCAACAGTTTTACCCGACTATTCTCATCCCTTACAGGTGGACTTAAGCAGATTTCCTTCTTCCCTCCAGCGTTTTGTTGATCCCCATTTAGATGAATTGCATTCCTATCCATTCTTTGTTAAATCTAAGCACAACGTGATTCTGTTCAGATTGTTTACCGTGGTGTTAATGTTTCGGATCGTCTATTGTTACTGTTTTATACTATAAAAGTAGCTGTTTTTTATTATCTCTTTGTTCACTTTATACTGGCCGAATATGCATAATCATGGGAATACGTAAACTGATCACTGGACAGGATTTGACTGGAAATACCCACAGGAACACTGTGCCATCCAACAGGAATCGGCGTTCTGAACAACAATGTGGGTTTAGTCTGCATCTGCTCGGTAGTCAAGTGAAGCCGGATTATAGGCGTTCGGCAGTTTCAAGAGTTCGAGAAAAAACAAGTGGGTAGTTTGAAAAAGAAAATTAAGAACTAATGGAGTAGGAAAATAATGGTGTAAATAGCCCCACAGAACACATTTCAAATAGAAGAAAGAGTGGCAAACAAGGTCTTTTTCAGTGATCGGTAGTCATGTCAATAGATCACAATGAATACCACGATGTTTGTATATGTATCAGTACTGAAATACTGGAAAAACGCAAAAGATAACAATTTTTTAGGGGGGGGGGAAGGGAAAAAAACAACAGCATAGGTTATTTCGAGCAAATTTCGTCTTCGGACTGGATCGTGGATTCACAATGGTCACCTAACTGACAGGTCATCAGATATCTGGGACTACTAGAGATGTGTGGTGTGTGGAAGGTTGGCCAGAGGAGGTTGAGCGCCTGGAAAAGTTCGTTTTGTTCGGTTTGTGTAGATGACTTTCAATCGCTTTCGCTGTGACAAGCATCCGACAATATACCTCTCTTCATAGTCGACCACGAACCCGATACCGGTTACAGAATGATTCAGTCACCTACAGGGTGTGATATCTAAAGACAGGTAAATACTAAACGAAGGAGAGTGTGTTATTTATATGCAAAATTCATGCTTATGGAACAAAGTTCTAAACCGTCAGACATTTTAATCTGAACAGAGAGAGAGGGAGAAAACGTACATCAGGTGGCTCACTCGGGATGACTTAAGAGCAAGGTTAGCATATTTCGGTAATGCATACATTTATATGATTTTTGTGTTGGTAACTGGTTTGACGTCTTGCAGTATGAGCTAGAATATCATTTGTAAGTGATGGAAAGATTTTTGATGACCGACAAAGAGCACGGGACAGCTGTTTCGTCCTTTTTGGGACTCATCATCAGTACGTTCCTCACTAATATTTCCATCGCATTTAAGTGCATTCTATTAGTTGGCAATGCGAAATCGCCAAAGAATTGAAACTCACACTCAAGATCAACAACAGTGCCTGGTACCTGTGGCGAAAACCGACTGTGCTAACTCAAACATTCACCGTCTACATTGAATATCGTTTCCTTTAATGAGCATGCTGTTTTTCATGTCGTGCTGCACTACTCGTGAGTAGATAGTTTCAATGAGGAAAAATATATTATCACCATATCGACAACATCAACCGGATGATTAAAAGTCGGGGAGTAATTACTAATTTTTCAAACAATTTCGACAAACGCAATCGTTTATGTACATTTGATGAGTAATAACTAGCGCTTATGAGTATTTAATCCACTTAATTTCTGTTACTCGTTTTCGAACCTAGGAACTCATTGAAATATTCATTAAGTCGTTTATAATATGTAATAAATAATATAATAAAACATATATATATATATATATATATATATATATATATCTTCAATGTCCGGTTCATTGAACGACAACTAAGCAATAAAAGGCAGTGCAGGATACCATTGTCCTTTTTGTCTTTGTTTTTTGTTTCTGTAACACGTTTGTCGGTGCGGTTGTATTGTTCACATAAAAGAAACACTTTGGATCGTTTGTTTGTTTGACACTGTTGATCTCGCAACACAATAAAGACCGTTCAAAAGAACGAATTAGTATCCATACAGACACCCTCGTTCATAATCCCCGAATGACAGGGTAAACAGACACAACTTTGATAGCACTCGAATACCGGCAATAAGATCATTCACAGCTACCAACTTCGAAATTGGAAAATGGAACATACTCAAGTAGTGCTACGTTGAATCCATTGTACTGCCCTTGAAATGAAATAACCTGTTAACTTTTATGAATATTTGTTGTTCATGAACACACCAGAGAAAAATTAAGCACTCCGTTCAAAATCAAAAGAGAACACACCGTGAGATTCAGTCGCAATGTAAAATACCAGTCGAGCAAGTTATGACATCGTTAAGCCCTTCCAAATGCAGTAGTTATCGTGGCAGGTTAGTGCGGACCACAGTGATCGAACTGTGAAGTGTCTGAAATAAAATCGCAGGGTTTTTAACATGAAATTTACGAGACTGATCAGCTATAACCGGACGTATACTGCGAGTAAATGCAGTGAGAATATGTCTTTAGCAATAGTGAGCAGGTAAAAATTGTTTATTTTGTTGTCATATCCATCGACTGTGATAAAAGAAGTTGTGAGAGTACTGGATGATTGCGTTCAATGGAAAGGGAAAAACGATTTGGTTAGCGTCCCGGTGGCCCAGTGGTTTGCATGCTTGCGTTCTGCCTGTGAGGTATCGGGGCCGGTCCCCATTTGAGTCGATGGATTCGCTCACTGCTAATGAGGCCGTACCAGGTCAAAACAGCTCTCCGGTAATTCCTAGCTTTTCAGTTCTCGGTACATTTCCTCCATGCGCAACGAGTTCCTCAATGACAAAATGGAAATGTTTGTGATAATCGACAAAATGCAGGGGATAGCTGTTTCGTCCTGTTTAAAACTCGTCAGCAGTGCTTACTTTCTGTGTCCGTATCAGGACTCGAACCGCGAACATTTGGGTTGGGTCTTCACATCCAAGTTATGTTTAACAAGTTACATCAGTAATAATTGCATTCAGATAACAAAGAAAGAAAGTTAAAATACCGGAATATTACAGTATCTATTTAGAAGACAGAAGTCCTATAAGAAAATCTGGTCTTTGATGGTGCTCTTCAAGTTCCCCTTGAGTTATTTAGTGATATCCCTGAGAATACCAATCGATGCACCTTTGTTTGGCAGTTGCAATCGCATGCTGAACCTTAAGGAATGGCCCACGCAAGGGCAGCGCAGATTAAAAAGATCGATGCGCCACTTCACACGGTTTTTACTTTCACTTTATTGCTGGTCAGTGATATTTTTATTCATGTGCTTTCAGAGTTATTTCCCACTAATATAAACTGTTCAGCACCAATCCGACATTGTCAGTACTGATCGTTCTAAGTCGCTTATTATTGCCCTTCCATGGTTGAAACACTAACGATATCATCATCATTGCCTGAATGATCATTATAATTCGAGTCATCACCACTATCACTACCATCACCCACTGCTATACCCCTCCATCTAATGCCCCAACCTTTGTCACAGGCACTACACATCTCGTCCTGCATCCATTCAGCTACAAGTTCTCATTCAAGAGTTATTTCTGTGTTAGTTTACCCTAAGTATTTTTTCATTTAGTTATTATCTCGTATGTGTAATTTTGTGGGAGGGACGTTTTGTGTTCTGACATTTACTTCTCTTACTACGGCATTTTCCCGCATCTGATACTTATTGAAACGAGTTTTATAATCTTCGTTCAAAGCAGTCAATCGGCACAACAGAAAAATATATTTTCCAATTTCGCACTGGTGCTAAATGCAACGAGTTCTCACTGCAGTGCTTCTTCGTGGGTGCCTGGTTATTACTAATCAACCCTGCATCGGTAGTGAGAAAGATTGAAAGATATCTTACATAGCTAATTTGTTAATTGTCAGAATATCAACGTAACACAGAATTCCTCGTTCTTTGTTCCATATAGTGTCTGAATGTCAGGTATTAACGTTTCGCATCACATGCATACTTGTTGGTTATGATCACAAATGCATAAGGAGTTACTTGAAACACATTTCATGCAACTTAAAATAATGCATGCAACCCGAGCACTGCTAGAATGGTATATTCCGTAAAGTGGAGTAGGGCCAGAATGGCACGTAACACAAACCGTATTGTGTTAACCAGAAGTGATACTATTGTGAATGTACAAGGAAAATGAAATCAGTTGTTTATACAGGCGGGATCCTTGTTTTTCTACTTTTCCGCTGATTGCAATACTGCTATGCGGTCTTGCGGTGTGCTGTGCTTCCTCTCCGAGTCCTAGTTTTCAGTTGAACCAATACTGCGCGGAATCCAACTTACACGAGTGACTGTTATTACAACGAGTAACTACAGATACAGTTTCTGGTTTCTTTTAAATTACGTGCTGAATTAGTGTAAATACGTTTAAAAACAACGTTCCCATCTATGTACTGTAGGTGCGCATTGAATACTCAATTTAGCAGGTTTATTCACGATTATCTTGCTACTATCTCAACGGTAAAATCTGTTTGCAGGTAACATAGTGTGGCGGATCCATAAGCTGTATTCAGCTGCCCATAAACTGCATCAGCTGTGAAACCGATGTAACTGTTCATTAAGCACTCATTCAACTAATAAGTTCTATTGCTTAACCTGGTAACTGCACACGCAAAAAGTTTGCTGTGTATCTTTGGATTTTTGGAGGTCAGGTTCAGCCCTACAATGTTTCTCCTGGGAAAATATATTTTGCTCTTATGATTCTAGTCTTCACTGGTGGCTTTTAGTCTTCAGCCGTAACTGATGTCTTTTTGCCTTGGTACCGATTTGTTTACTGTTTAGCGAGATTGGTTTATTGTACTGCGACATATAATGTCAGAAAACAAGGCAAAATACAAGTTCATTTTAAACTGAGTCCGTGAAATGTTACTAAACATGCCCACTTTCATTCATTGAAGGCTCAAAGTATTAGAAGCTTGTGTTCACTCATAAAATTTTCTCCTATTCATAGAGTATGCATTGACAAGTTGGTGATCAGATTAGAAACCACACAAAGTAATAGAGGTTGCCAGAGATGAACTTTAGCGTAAATGTACTAACTACTTTTACGTAGTATCAATAATTTCACAGCCTTATGAATTATAACGCTTATGACTTTTTCATGTGAGTAATGGAGGATTTGATTAAATTTCGAATGCGAATTCGTCGTGTATATAGCAAATGAATCGTGAACTGGAAAGTTAGGAAGCACTGGACAGCTATTTCGACCTGGTTGGGTCTCATCAGCAGTGCGAATCCATCGACCCACCTGGGGATCGAACCCGGGACTTCGAGGGCTTATGACTTTCATCGTGTAAAACACCCAACGATCACGCAACCCTAAATTCTTAGTTACATAAAAAAAACTTTGCAAGAACGGAATTTCCCAACCTTTAAAAGATTATCAATGTGTTTTGGAAACGTCTAATTTGAATAACTGAATAAATTTACCGGTTCTTGCATAAAAAAAATACAAAATTACTTCGAAGAGCCTGTTCACATGCAACTTAGGTCTGTCAATAGATGTGCCTACATGAATACCTGTTTACCTTTTACATTATTTTGATCGAAGTTTGCATCTATCGTGACAACCACGGAACTTCATTACCTGGCCGCAATGAAATATACTCTCTTGCATCGACGCGATAACTTCTGGCTGGCTTAAGACATACCTCAGGTGCGGACTGGTCAACATATCTTCAAGGTCACCAAGTCAACCAAAGTCCTCAAAAATCATTTTTATATGCTGAATGGATACTTTTGAGAACTAATCATTAGGTTAACGGACAGAAAATTCATACAACTTCAAGAAATGTAAGTTGATGAAGTAATACGACCGAGCTGGTTAACCGACGCCTGAGAAACAAACACTGAATGAGA
Source organism: Echinostoma caproni (assembly GCA_900618425.1). Lineage (NCBI taxonomy): Eukaryota > Metazoa > Platyhelminthes > Trematoda > Plagiorchiida > Echinostomatidae > Echinostoma > Echinostoma caproni. The sequence goes on along the minus strand of UZAN01051876.1, from coordinate 9,639 downwards.
ATGTGCACGAAAACACATTTAAGAGGAAGAATGCCAACAATAAATCGAAAAATAAGAAATTAATCATCAACGTGTACTGTACTAACTCGTGAAGAATGATTCTGGAGTACAGAAGAAAGACGTCAAACGAATGAATATTTGGAAATTTTAGGAGTCGTGATGAACTAACTCTGAAAGACCATCGAATATATTTGTCAAATTTCTTCTAAACTTCTTTGTCTTCATTAAAAGGAAAATCAGTCAGTTTCCCACGCTTTGCCGTTAAACGGCATATTATTATTATTGAGGCGTTGGGCTATTTTTGGTGGAGATGGCTGGGAGCTAGACACCAAAATCTTCGAAGCCCTTGTTGCTGAGGCTGTATATGTGATCCACTCCTTCGTCCGGAATATAAACTCGTGTAATCCAAGTGGTGGATTTGAGCGCACCTAACAACGTTCGATTCAAATCAACTGTGCTTGGGGTCAGAGGTCTAAAGCCAAACAATAAGTTTAACGTATGGCTGTATATTGAGCTTTTTCAACTGGTTCGGTGGAAAAGTAAAATGAATGCAATAGCCTCGTCTTTCCAACTAGCTCATTGACAAGAGGAGCGAGATAAGGGTAGGTGTGATAACACTTTACATAGTATTATAAAGTTAGCAGATACAAATAGTTGCCAGAAGTGCAGAAGTCACGTTGATAGCAAACCCAGATGTGGCAATGAAAAACATATTGCAGGTAAGTGAGGAGTACCAGTACCAGAATACAGTGGAATTTTTAGAAGCCCACACAGTTGAAGGAAGACTAAAATGGAAATAAGACGACCAGAAATTAATCCAAACAAAGATGTGATGGTTAGTCCAAATACACTTCCTGCGATTTGAGTGATCAGTGAATACACTTGATGGATAGACAACAGGAGGCAAATGAAGCCACAACAATGACCGAATTCAGCTATGAAACAACTGAGATGACATAATCCCAAAGTCCTTAATTGTCACATGAAATTCTGTGCTTCAGATATGCCACATGTCGAACAATTTCGGGTTTAGTGATGCATAAGCATTACAATACTACAAATCAAGTTCACTATCGGACGGTAAACACCGTAGAAGCAGTCTGAATTCGTTTGCACATGCCGTTTGTGGATCCTGACCCATTTGTTGCAAGCAAGAAATCGCTTGTAGCCCAACCGCAAGCACCCCGAGTAGTCACGATGCTCGGATGAACAAATAACGGATTGGGCTATTTGTGAATTGCGCATCTGATATCAAGATGAAACTATTCCTGTATATCCGTGATGTAGTATTTGTTTTCTTCCGCAAGACTACTCAATCCTCAAATTGTAGTGCATATTATGATTTATTGGCATGATTACGAATAACTGCAACCGAGGTTGTATATCGCTGTATTTTGTTTAACACTCCATATCCTTTGGATCATTTCCAATTGACTGTAACGTGTTAAATGTGGACTGTGATCAAAGAACATGCCGCGTTTGATTCTGTCGATAAGCACCGCAACTTGATTGTTTTTACGAACACACACACGGTAGAAACTCTTGAGGAGATTCTGTGATGTGGATTACACACTGGAAATCCGTCCTGACGATCGAGTGAAGCGCAAATCCGGAAGTCAACAGAAGACGAGATTGTCTTGAAATGCAGTACTGTTATAGACAACGAATGATTAATATAAAATAAGTACAAACTTGTAATCGTGAGGCAACTCGGGGAGTGCGTGTTTGCATTGTGAAGGCACAATCAAAGGATTGTGTGTTTTCATTAAAATAGTTGAGATTTACAATTACACTGCGATTGCTTCATCGTTCTCAGTCCTCTCGTCCCTCTCACCCGTGACCTTAAGCAAGTAAATTCCCTCTGACCTCTATGCGATCTGATTGGATCATTTTCCGCGTTCTGCGACGCTTAAAATCTCTCACCCCAACACGAGACTATCTGATTACCGACTTGTACGTTTGTAATGCTCTTGGCGTTACGTCCAGTCCATCCGAGTACGGATGGCACGCCTGCTACACAGTCGAAGTTCACTGGGCCGGCCTGAGACTCACAACTGTGAAAAAGTTGTGGTTTCTCGCTCGGGTTAGCTGGGCAAGCACCAGGTCCCTTGTTGCGGCTGAACCATTCGACCGACCGATAAATCAACCCGATCGGTCGTGTGATTTTCGGACTGGCATAGGAGGAGGATAG
>UZAN01051875.1:6465-16509 GCA_900618425.1 Echinostoma caproni | reverse complement strand
ACTCCCAATGGTGACAGGTATTCCGCATAACTAAGAGGACTCCGCCCCCTGGCCTCCCGTCTACTCTATCCTGTCTTTATTCGGTATACTCTTGCAGACCCAGAATCATATCTTCACTCTTGAGCCAAGTCTCAGTGACAGCAATGACATGAGCTTCTGATCTTCTGGTCTTTAGCTCGACCCATTTACCCCGGAGGCTGCAGGCATTTGTAGACCAGAAAGCCACATCAGGGGAACTGAGCTTTATTTCGCTCGGGTCGTTTCTTGTTGGGATACCCTAGGTGGGTAAGACCTGAGGGAGATTTAAGTTTTTTGACTTAATGGAAGGTGATTTCGGAGTCGCCTTCACATCCCATTTAATGCTATCATTCCTAATTCTGATGTCTTCAACGCTGAAGTCGTACTTCACTTCATCTTCTGAGGGAGAAGGCGACTGACCTTTTCTTAGGGCATATTGTACTTAAGCCTCAGCCTTGTTGTCGGCGTATTTGTAACAACAATTACCCAACTGTCCGATCTAGGGCTTTGAGTGTTTAGAATGGTTTTCTTCACCTAGGCGGGTGCGATAGTCGGAGCGAATTTCATCTGAGCATTCCCTGTCGGAGCCTCGCGCGTGGTATTGCTCTTCTTTTCAAATGAAGGCCTCTCCGCGCATCATTTATCCTAGTTTCTTGTTTCTTTTGAACAATGGTAACCTTTCTTTGGCTCATTGCTAATAGTGGCGCCTCTCAGTTGGCCCACCCCTGGGCACTTTTGCAATTTTGGGCGTAGAGCCACCTAGCGAAGCTCTACCCACTCTTTGTATTTGTATAGTCGGTCCAGTAGCGGGCACGACCAATGGCACCGAAGTTCTCTTACCCCCAGCCACTCGTGGCCTTTGTGGGCCCATGACTTGTATAACCCTGGGTGCTTGGGTGACAGAGACAGGTGTGACTCTCACACGACCACCGGTGACGATGTCTACCTTCACGGCACTTGATAGCACGGCGTCTCTCAGGTACATACTGGGAAAGGTTACTAACACCGGCCTTGGTCCAACTGCTTTAACGCCTTTCCATACTCCAATGCGGCGGCACTTGACAATTGGAGTGCTTACTGGAATCCCAATCATCCTGAATATGTCGTGGAGGCTGCGCCTTTCAGATTCATACGGGTAACAGGTGCAAATGGTAGCGCTTGCTCGCTGACCATCTCTTTAACCAGAGAGTGAGCCATTTTTATGGCTCACACGGGGGTTCAGCTACAAACTTTTGTGCTGCCCCCTGACTACGACAGCAATGAGAAACACCAAAGGTAAACTACCATTCTAACCCTGTTCGCAATACCATCGGGCTTTTTAGCCCACCTAGCTAAAGAGTGTTGCCTAATGTACCTAAGCTTACCCAACCGTGGGATGATCGGGTTCAACATTGATCCCTGTCCTAATTTTCTTCTTTCATTCCCCTAGTTATAAATGATTATGGCTAGGATTCCAGCCATTTTGAATGAAAACTCTATAGTTTGTCTGCCTTCTTTATTTGATTGTTTGCGATAGCAGAAACCAATATTCCCCTCAGATAACTCGTACTCGATGCTTCTCTTTAAACCAGATTTCCGCAATGGAGCATTCGGTTGCCTGATTCTGAGGCTTATGTCATGCCAGGTGTCTTTGATGAAATTATTTTCCATAGCCGTTATTTTGCTAATCTCGGAAATTAGCAAATAAAGCAAATAATTTACCCATATTATGCAATATTGCTATATATAAACGAGTGAGTATGTCTCCCCAGCTGACAGTTGCCATATATTTTAACCCCATGTGACTCGGGTGTATCACTTGGCTTACGATCACTTCTACCTCGCCAAGAATGTTTTTCTTCCGTAATTCATCGTTTTATACCGATTACCTTTCACATGTTTCATCTTTATTCATCCCTAGACATATCTACGCTTATGTTGTCATTCTACGGAAATGTATCACTCTGAGTTTGTTAGTGACCTTGAAGTTAAAAGTGGGTTGCGCTACAATGTGAAATAGAGCGTTAAAACAACATATTCCACCCAACAATTCTCTATTATACTTCGCTTTCACAAACATCATGACCATTTTCCCAGATTTTGTTGTGTTATATGAGGCCATTGTTATTATACCTTGCCTGCCATGATCGTGCACTACATGCATGTCTCTCGTTGTAATCCGAGAAATATACCATTATTATTATTATTATTACTATTATTATTATTATTATTCCTTTCTTGTCCTACTTCCGCGAATATATGGCTCCCTCAGATTATGGAAGACTAGGTTCCGCGTCTTACCCAACATCATTTGAGTGGAATTTTTCACCATGGATATTTCTCTTTTGAGACCTTCCATTCGCGAAAGTAGGACTGCAATCTCTCCAGATGCTGTATCTTCCTTTTTAGCAGTCTGTTTCCCTTCCGTCTTCAAGCTAATTTCTACCGACTCTGTCGGTTTAACACTAATGCTCTGTTTATTCTTGTTCTTTTTCAACGTATTTGTGCTCTTTAGCTGCATCTTAGGGGTTAACCCCTCAGCAGCAGCCATACCCTGTACCAGGCGACAGCACTCGAGCGCGAATGTCTAGCACCGGTCACATACTCACTTCAGATTTTTGTTCTGAAAGCTGTATGAGGTACTCTCTTTCTTTGCTAAAGTTGAGCTCTTTTATTGGTACCACTTTTTGCACCTATTGCACTGAATGCCGTCCGCTGCAACCAGTGCCACCACAATGACTTTCGCTCTGTGAGGAAATCATTGATAAACGTGTGAAAATTACAAAAACACGGTCACGAAAAACGGATAAACGGGTAAAATAGCTAAATTCGCTTTGGGAAAACAACTATAAAATCTGAAAACGACTCAGATACAACTTTTTTGTACCGCTTAAGGGTTCAACACTTTGCATAGGTTTAGTGCTAAAAGTTTTCAACCACGAAGTTTTTATTACCAAGAGCAATTCGAAAATTCAAACGACGCGCAAACGCACCACAAGGTGCCATAGTGGATACAATTCCTGTGAGCGTTGCGTGGCATCTGGTGTTCATGAGGGGAACAAGTTGGTGTTTCCTCACACTACCTTTCGCTCCTGGACTGACACCGATTTTCGTTCTCGACGTGATGAGGAACACCATGATGAGGAATCACCGTTTGGGATGTTAGAGGTGGATATGATCAATGTTTCCCCATTGAACTACATGCATCTGGTATCCTTGTGCTTCTGCAAAAGGTTGATCAACCTTTGGCGTACCGGTCCAATAGCAAACAATAACACTTACTTCCACGACCTTACGTCAGATATCACAGCGACTGGACGATGTGAGAAGCAGTCTGCCGAGGAAGTGCCGGAGTTTTGATGACTTCGAACGGTGCTATACATTAGACCGGTGGTCCTCAGGGGACTATTAGACCCCAAAATATATGAAAACTTCTTGAATTTTTCTATATGCTTTTATTTAATGGCTCACTCTTTGTTCTGCAAGCATTATGTTGGTTTCATGGAAGACATGAATAATCGACTGCTAAACCAGTTTGCGGCTGTTTACGGAGAGTGAACTGGTGCATAATGTGCACTCTTTCTCACCTGGAAGATAATGTAAGACTTCGTGGTGCGCTGAATAATTATTCAGCAATTCCTTTTGAATCATTTATGGGCAATCTGTGGAGACTTCTGCGTTCCCCTAGAATGCCCGCTGAATAGATATTCCGGTGCATCAGGTAAAGGACTTTGGAATGTACCTCCGTATCAAATGCACCCTTGGACGAAACAGGGTACCAAGGCAACCGCAGAATTGCATATAATCAACGTGTAGTTGGTTTTCCATATGAATTAGGCAAGGCTTTTCATGATAATGCCATAATTTGTAATGGGAAGCCAGGATTTATTGTGGGTGAGGATCGTGGCGGACTTCTGATCAATACGTTTGCCTTAGTTCAGCCGTTCTTTGAGAGGTGTACCAAATCTACGGATCTGTACATCTTTGGATTTGCAACTTTTGCCAAAGAACAATGTTAAATGCAAATGTTTACCTTTGCCATAGAAGACAGGATAATTATCCATTACTACATACATTTATCCCCTCATAAGTAAGTTGAAACGCACTGATTACTAACCGGTTCCTAATTCAGATTCATTTGAAATTGAATCATTCAAATGATCGTGAAGAATAACGACATCAAAGAAGTACAAAGTGATCATTTTTTACATATTTCATTGTCTATTTTGTACATAATACAACACGTTGGCATGTCACCTTTTCTTCTGTTATTTATCATAATGACCAGTAACCTTTAAAACAATATTTATTTTTACCTGTACGCCGTAGTTGAATTCGAGAACGAACCGATAGTCACTGTCCAAAAGAGTTGCGGTGTTGGACAGTGAGCATGTACTCTGGCCGAAGCCGGGTACGGTTTCCACCCGACTACTTCTTGAATTGCTCAAGTCGGGTGGTCAGTTACTAGGAAATGCAGAATCATACAAAGTTGTGGTTTTGAAGGAATGCAGTAAGCGTTTAACAAGTTTACCTTCGAGATCCTATAGATGATTATTTTGAAGCACGAATTCGTGCTTTAACCTTAACGTTCGTTAGCCGGTACTGATTTTTTCTCCGTGCCACGGTACCTCAATAAACTTCTACAACCACAAGTCTTCTGGTTTAACCAGCTGTAACTTGGTCGTGTTGCGAGCTCGCGGTTCCAGTTCTGAAAAGCGTCACGTTCGATCGTAGTCGGCGTCTCTTCAATTGGTAAGCCCGACAAGAAAAGGAAAATGTTTTTACTTGGTAAGTCTGTGGTTTTGTGTCTCGGTTGAACGATATATATTTAGATTGAATATGTTATCGGTCGATTGATGGATTGGACTACGATTTGGACGTAGGATAGTAGGGTAGGGTATCAATTTTCGGAGAGTGTGGTGAAACTTGAGAAAATCTTCTTCAAAGCCTACAAATGAGCCCCCGGTGGATCCAGGTGTAGCTAAAATCGACTGGTACTAGCCTAATGGTCAGCTCAGGGTACTACGAAGGTGAACATAGGCGTCAGTTNCTCGGTGAGTTCAGTCCGCGTTAACTTTGGTTTGTGGTTGATGTTCCAAGCCAGTGCATGCTCTTGACTCTCTCTGTTTTTTCCATTATACATCACTCTCATTTTTCTATCATATCAATCCGAAGCTATATCCGTTACCCTAAGGCTCTCTAATTCTACTGTAATCATCAGAACCTACCACCCGGAAGCAACAGGTTATATTTTGATGACCACGAGAGCTGTGAGCAGACAATGCTCGTCAGCCGAAATGGATAGCCCTAAAACTGAGGCCAGGGTATTTCCGTGTGGGAGAACAGATTGCCTAGCTAGTGTAAACGAGAATATCTGTTGCGACCTTTTCGATACCTGGTATCACTGAGAGTGTTGTAAACTGAACATCAAGGCCTACCGACTCTACACCGGGCACAAATGCCTAGAATGGGTTTGTTATGCGCGCGCAAACATTTTTACGCAGGCCGCTAGACCAGTCAACCCACATAAACCGGATGTTCAAGTACTTGCACCACTAAAGCCGAGTGCGGGTAGCTCGCCGCAGGAAAGGGCCGGACCAACCTCTGCCACCGACGAAAAGCTCACAGAGGCACACTGTATCTCCTTCCTAGACGTCACATTAATAGAAAAGAAGGACATTCAGCCTATCATCGAACATGGGGATATGGAAAGTCTTAGGAATAACATGACACGTGAACTGAAGGCGATCACTGACTCCCTAGCCAACCAAGTCACTCAACTTGCCAGAGTATCCAAGTTAGCTGCATCAAACTTCAATAACATGGAAACCCTCCAGGCGAACATCGACATCGCTATCGGGAGGCATAGGGATGTAATAATCAAAGGCTTAGCTGAGCCTTTCTGTCGGGTAACAAAGCAGAGGGAAGCGCTAATAAGGCATAATATCACCTCCCTCCTCAGACTATCAGGCACTCTTCTTCACGCAAACATAGAGAGGACGCTACGGCTGGGAAAATGGTCTCCAAAAGCAAATAAGGGGAGACCTGTGCTTGTCGAATTCAGCAACCCACGGCACCTTAATTCCTTCCTCGCAGCTTCTGCAAAACTGAGGGCAAGAACCAAAGGAGCGATATCCGTAGAACCAGACAGTACTCGAAAGGGTCGATTAGAGAAACTGTTTCCGAACGTAACACTCATGAAGTTACCCTCTCTGCGACTAACTAAAGTGGTTGAAAAGGTGACAAAGTAACTACCCACTGCGGTTGTACCTCCAACTAGCCGGCCCGGGTCACATCATCATTCATTATTGTACAGCGTAATACAGTGAAGCGAAATTCACTGATCGCTGCGAAGCTCACTTTGCATACTCAGTAGGTGTGAATGTGTAAGGAGGATAGGGATTGGAGTTAAAGTAGAGATAGGAAAAGAAAGCGAACCTCTGTGGTCAACACAAANACAAAGAGTACACAGCCCAACTATGCATACATACAATTTCAAGCATTCTGGACTGATAAGAAGTGACAGCATGATCGCCATTGCAGTCGCTTTGTAGCCATGAATTTCAGTGTATCAAAACATGCGGTTTCGGAGTCTTTTGGACCCCAACCCGAAAGACGAGAAAGACACCTATTCTATAACAAAAACAATGACAATGGTATATTTCACAACGAAATTTGTGAGGCATGCCTGGATGCACGATCATTTTGTACAATAAATGGCAGAACATTGGGTCGACAGTTAAGAAGGTTAAGAAAAAAAGAAAAAACCGGAACGCGATCTGTTTGCGCGCAAGAAACAAAGATAAACACAAAACGGTCAGTGAACAACTTTGTTCATTCGGTAAATTGATAAAAAGGAAGGTGAGCAAGGTAGCAAATTTCCGACAGGTTATAGTTCTGTGGATAAGGAAATATGAAGACGAAAAGTCACAGAGACGGAAGTGTAAAAAATGAAAACTTGTACGCATGTCGATTGGTTTGTGTTATCTAGAATTGAGTACAATCAGGGATGAGAAAGGAAAACTGCGCATACTGGACGCGGTAAAGATGTCAAACGTTGATGGTGTGGAGGTGAAAAGACACAAAAACTGGATGGGTGGAGTTGTTTTGAAGGTTGTTTTTGTATGTGCTGGAAGATTTGTGTTTGAAAAAATGGTTATATAATAGTCTGTCGGTACGACCAGCTTCTGAGTGAAATCACTGTTTGGGCGAAGGTGATCGGGTCATGACGGGGAGGAGAGGTTTCAGGCCTCGCCAGGTCTCCTATCATCAATAAGAAAACACGAGGCGTTTGGGTCGCTGCGTGTGTGCTTGCAATTCAACATTGAGTTTGTTTAGTGAAACGGTTCAATCGATGGCAGATATCATAGAGTTTAGCTTTTGGTTTTTTGGTTTACTATGATTTTCTTCAACGGTGCATATCGTGCCGATCCGACAGAAGTCGCGGTTAGTCTTTCAACAGAAGATCTCTGGAATAGAAGCCGGAAATGCGAAACAGTCTAGGTTTGGTTTCTAGCAGATGAGTTTGGGAGGGAAAGAGGAAAATCATGCATGTTATCGCGGAATTTACTGCTAGAACATTAGAACCGTCGTGAAGATGGAATGATACATGGAACCAATAGAACAGTTTCGACAAATGACCACTAGAGACACCAAACAACGAATATACAAACGGCAACGCTGACATTTGTAAAGCGCACAATACAGACACTTCGACGAAAAACATGTATAGGAAGAAACAGGTGAAGACAGAAAAGCAAGAGAGAACCTGAAAGAAGTTTAAAGACATTCAGAAGGCAAGACGTTAGGCAGAAGAGGATCAGGTGGTAGAGGCAGGATGGTTTAATTGAAGAAACAAGGTTATACGAAGGGCATTCTAGTCCAAGTAGCACCGACACCATTTGAGCGGAAATGCTCAAACGGGGTTTCCAAGCCTTAACTAAAATAAAAATAGTGATCCTGATTTGGCTCTGAAGCGACAAAACAGATTTGTCGAGGACAAGATGTATAGGAAGAAAAAGTGAAAATAGAAAAGCCCTATGTATTCGCTATGTGCATTTGTTCATACCTCGTGTCCACGTCATCTGCTGGCCTCCACGTGGCTTTCTCCAGCCTGTAACAGCCACAGCAAACAAGGCGCGCTGCGGTAGGCGGCAGTCGGACATACGCAAAACGTGTCCTAACCAACCGAGCCTACTGAGCTAGATTCGATGAAATAGTGAGTTCTTGTTCGATACATTCCCAAACACCCAACGACTTGCTTTTAAGTTACTAACCCGCTCACTCCATCCCACTTGGGCCAGACTACGTAAGCATCGATTGTCGAACACTGCTAAACGACGGGTCACACATCCCAGCCAACCCGCAGCCGCCCAACCGAAAACGCAGGCCCAGGCTAGAAACGCCTGGCATATCTCGTAAACCTTTCGTTGCAAAACACGCAGGGCAAACTTGGGGCTAGAGCCCGAGTGCTACCCCCAAGTTCCCATCATTATTAACAGGTCAGGCTTACGCGTGTTCAGCACAAATGCCTGCAGCCTGGGGAACAAATGGGGTGAATTAACCTCGGAGTGTATCCACTCCCACTGCATAGCGATAACTGAAACTGGTTTCGACCGAATGAAGACATTGAGTCGGTAAAACCAAAAGGTTTCACTGTTTTCAGAACCGATAGGGAAGACGATCGCATAGGGAAAGTAGCAATGCTCATGAACAGCGAGCAGCTCCAAACTGAAATAGTCGCTCCCTTAAACACAACTGACAACCAGATAGCGGCCTGTGCAATAGATCTCCCCACAAAGAAGCTGGCGGTAGGCTGTATTTATCGCAGTCCTTCAGCATCCCAGGTGGAGGATGAGCAACTGCTATCATACCTCAGACAGCTTAGCAACGGGTCAACCAGTGTGTTGATTCTAGGGGACTTTAATACCCCGGAAGTTGATTGGAATTCTACGTGGGCACCACAAAGCAGTTTTGGTCACCTACTAGTAAATTTTACTCTTGACTGCGCCCTAGTTCAACGCGTAAACCACCCCACGCGTTATCGCAGCGGGCAAAATCCTGGGTTATTAGACCTAGTCCTGAGTAAATATCCCAATGACGTGGCCGACTTGGGAACCTCCCCACCACTGCCTGGGATTGAGCATGTAGTGTTGCATTTCTGTTTACAGAAAAACGGCCCGATTCTTTACATAAAATGGAGGAGAGCCTTCCACAGTATACACAGTAATTCCTTCATTGAAAGAGCCTCTGAGCTACACTGGAGGAAGCAGCTCAACATCATAGAAGAGCTTTGGACCACCATTGCGTCCAACCCATTATTGCTCATTTCGGAGTTTTGCTCCGATAAGGAGCATCCGCAGAAATGGCAAACTCCCCTGGTGGTCCAGAAGGGTAACAAAGACACAAACCCGAAAGCGTCAGGCTTGGAGCCAGTACCTCAAGACCCGTAGCCAGCAAAGGTATCTCCAGCACCTCAGGGAGAGAGACAGGGCGATCAGTGCCCAGACGGCTTGCCGCAGGGCCTTCGAGACGAGGCTGGCACGGAGGATTAAAGAATGCCCCAAGACATTCTTCAACTACTTACAAGCTAACTCCAAGCTGCGGACGGCTAAAGGTGTTCTTAAAGATGACAGCAACCCCTAGTCCTAGCCAGCTCTGAGGAAGCAGAACTATTCAGACGCTTCTTTGAAGCACTTCACGAAACAGCGCCGGAAAAGAAGTGTCGTCCGAGACAGAGATATGCGAGATACTCAAAAACCTTTTTGAAAGCATCTATAAAACGGATGATGGGCGTAGCTAACCTTTACATTTGCCACAGGTACGAGCTTCACCAACGAGCAATCTACAGATAGACAAAGCTCAAGTTCTGAAGATACTCACTGAATTAAAATCTGGCAAATCAGCGGCGAGTCATGGACTTCATCTGGCCATCGTCACACCGGTCGCGGAGATTTTGGCGGCTACCGTGTGTGCAATATACGAGTAATCCCTAAGACTCGGTGAGATACCGAAAGACTGGAGGACCACGACAGTTGTGGCAATACA
>UZAN01051870.1:0-12863 GCA_900618425.1 Echinostoma caproni | reverse complement strand
CTAATTCATAGTGTTCCGTGGAATTCGGGCTGCAACCCTCGCATGCAGTGGAGGTGAGCACAGAGGGGGTAAATGGACTCCCCAGAGGACAACTGCACCATAGCAGTCCCATGCTCCTGGAATTCCATTGCTCCAAGGATCGGGATTTTGTCCTCCCTAAAGCAGAGTTAATCGCAGCAGCAATCGACAATATATTCATTGGTCCTATAACTCCACCTTATCAAAGACGCCGGTCCCAGAGATCGCCCCAAAACCTAGACAGCGGTCTTCACCAAACTTGCAGCGAACTCTGCCTTTTTACGATAAACAGTTCCTACATTCAACCCTAAGTGGACCAATACAAAGTTCTTGGTTTCTGGATAAACAACAATTCGTTTTTCTCTTATCATAACCATCGAGCCAGTAAGGCCGCATTTTTATCTTGAATCACATAAAAAGATGTTTCCCTTATTTGCGGAACGCGCATCTATCCTCTCTTTGGGTATGGCAGCCAAGTTGCACATTCCGGTCTCATCCTTTATCGTGACTGCCTTGAGTATCTTCAGAGAGCCGCTACAAAATCTGTCCTGGGATTTAAGGACCTTCTCTACACAACGCGACTTCAGCAACGAAGCCTCTATCCGTTAGAAATCTGACGCAGTAGGAGCGATCCATTTCTCCTCTACCAACCCTTCGACACGGGTACTGTCGAAACCTTCTTCATGATTACTGACTCTAACCCTACCCGTGGTCACAGCAAAAACATTTTCAAGTGCGAGTAAGGGGGTTTTCAATATCCGTCTTGACCTTCACTTAAGTTCGTTTACTCACCTCCAATAAAAGAAACTCCTTTGATGAAACTAACATTTTGAATTATGCGAGAGTTCGAAATTTTTCGTTTTACTTCTCGCCTCGAGCGGGCAAACCGGAATAATGCCTTTTCAAAACTAACTGTTCTAGAAAACTTTCAGCGAAAAGAAAACAAATGCCTTTGGGCAACAGCCTCTAATCCGTGAATCACTCCAAGATTTTAAGATAGCCCGAACACCACAAGCTCCATTTCTGCAGTGAAAACGCAACAAACCCCGTCCAAAAGAACGAGGGAACCCCTTGGATGATTACTCCAAAGAAACCGCAGACACGTCCCAGAACATGTGACAATGGTCACAGCTAATCCGAGTCGTAATAATCAACGTCTGCAGTCTGCTGAACAAAAGAGGCGAGATTGCTGATTTACTCCTCGCCATTGACCTGTGTGTCCTCACTGAAATTTGGCTTCAGGACTGCAATCCAGTCGGTGATTGAAGAAATGGATTTCATTCTTACAGAGGGGACAGAAGAGAAGCCTCCGGTGGAGGGTGTCACATGCTCGTCAGCAAAGAGATCCGACAGTTCCCAGCCCAATTCATGGAAAACACGGTGCGAATCCAGACAACAGCATGCAAACTTTATCTCAACCCTGCAGCTCCAATAGTAGGGATCTACCGCATCTCAAGCCCCTCCAGCGTAGAAGACTCAACTCCTTCAAGCGCTAAGAAATGCTTCTCGGACAGAATACCGACTATTAATTCATGGTGACTTCAATGCCCTAAATATAAACTGGTTAGGCTTCATAGCCAGTCGGAGTCCCTTCGATAAGCAGCTGCCGCATATCTCCTACTCACCGACCCGAACCCTATAAGTATTTGACGGGGACAAAGCCCTCTACTCTAGATTTGAACCTCTCTAGAAATCCGGCAGAGCTAACCGGAGTCCTTAGATGTACCTTTGGGAAAAAGGGACCACTATCCATTAAATTTTCTCTTTAGACAAATGGTAATCCTACGATCTTAGCTGAGAACCCGAAGTTTCCACACTATGAGGTAGAAGAACTACTTGCCAGTGTATGGGAAATGGACTGATTGAGCTTCGGTACCGTAGAGAACAGATGGGCTCTTTTGCTTAGAAACATAACTCTCCTAACAAAGAAGCAATTCCCACTGAGGATAGAAAACTCGCGAAGCAAAAAGTCGTGGTATAAGCTCAGGATCCTCAAAGGCCTGGAAAGAAAACGGATAGCTTGGAACGCTCACATTGGGCTAAAATGTTTTGTCGCATATAGAACATACAAACTCCCAACAAGCCAAGCCATCAAGATTTCCAAACAAGCCAGACAGGCATATGAACTTGGTACCGCAAAAGTGTATAGCCATCTATTTTTCCCCCTTCTAAGATATTCGGTGTTAAACATATCTACTTTAAAGTTAGAATATGCTACCGGAGATCTTTCGTCCTGTGTCCCTTAGCTCAAAAACCATGTTGCCTACAGTCGGTGAAAATGCATTTTAACACATTTTCACCAGAAACATAAACAGTTTTGGGATCTAATTGGCGTCTTGAGCCTGGATTTCGATTGGAGTTACGTTGTGAAACTTGAAACATGCCCTTCATTAGGGGTTTCGGCTTCTGCGCACCGTTTGGTTTCATGCGGACTAAATATGGGGGAGCTCCGGGGGGTTCGCCTTTTTATCTGTTTCCTTCCATGAGGAGGATGTGCCATTTTATGGTTTGGGGGTTGGGGCACGTTGGCCGCTTTCGATAAAAGGAGAGCGACGACTTTTCGGTGATTTCCGAAGTTTAGCGAAATCAATGGAGTGATTATCGGAGTCGGTAGCTTAGGTTTGTGTGGAAAAGTAACAGGTCCTCTGGGAAGTGTTGGAGGAATAATTGGAACAACTGGAAGTAAAGCAAGCGTTGGGCTCCCGAGGATTCCCTTTTTGCTTGCTTAAGTAGTGCACTTTCTGCTTATGAACTTTTGATGAGTCTGTTTGTTGTCCCCACAAACGGGTTTCATTTCCTTGCATTTTTTCAGTGCAGCACAATGATTCCGAATACCTCGATATTCCTCATGATCTGCGCCTGTTGCACAGTACCTGGACCATGCTTTATTCCGCTGCCTGAGGCACACCTGCAGTTTTCGATCAAACCTCAGCGGGCCCACATCGTCTGTTCAGTGACGGTTGGATGGAGAGAATTCCAGTACTAGGTAATGGATTTAATAAATTACCAACTCCCAGAATTCATTCAAATCCTCAGTTTGTCGGGAATTCCAATTTATGAGCGATACAGGTTGAAAAATTTCTGGAAAGGATGAGCACCACATATTCCGTCCGTCCTGTGGTCTGTCCGTTTGGGGTACACCACGTCTCCAGTGTATACGCAGAACGGAGTGATTACTAGACGCAATTGGTGGAAGGAAGTCTATCCTGGTTGTATCCGATTGCCCCAGAGAGAGCATCAAGTCAATGAACTATTCGCATGAACACATGAACATGCTGAACAAGCGAGAGAGCCCAAACCGAGAAAAGAAGCTCTCTGGAAAAAAAGATCCGCGTGCTGAGAGCACATGTCAGTTTCCAATTAATATGTGATGCAATAAAATCACCCAAGACAAGACGATTTTCATCGCAGGCGTACCTCTGTATGCTGGCCAACAACTCCGTGATACACACCGCCGGTGTGCGGTAGATCACTCCAACTGTAGTATACACTCTGGCACAAAGCTTCGTTCTGCACCACAGAGCTTCTTCAAATTCTTCCGAATGGGCGTAATTCTCCAGCACTTACCACGGAGACCCGAGCGGACAAAAAGAACAACACCACCATCGTGACTTGACGATTGTATTTCATTTTGGCTCTTTTTTGAAAAGCCTTCCAAACACATGTTGATTCTATGATATAGCTATGTCCGCGTGTTGCTTTTTTATTGACCTTTCTCAATCACAAACACCATACATTATTCTTTATCTGTTGATTCGATGCCAAACACATTTGAATTTTTCGTGTCCAGAGAACGTGAGCGAATTGTTGGTCCTCTCTGGACATCATATTTGGTTCTCGCTTACTTGAGTGCTTTTGACCGCATATTTGAGGTATGCTTTATTGTACATTTTGTAATGATTTCTCTAATTCAGTACACTATAACACTACGAATCAATCGTGTTTTATTTCGGGATTCGTATCTATTTTGGCTACGCGTTACTTAATTAGGATTTGGTTGACATACAATACTCCAGTTGGAATCAAAAGAGAAAACTATTTCGAAGATGCCCAGACGAGGAACCAAAACAACTGGAACCCAACAGGATTTAACCCAGCAAGTCTGTAAGTCATTTTGTTTCCTTAGAAAATATTAGGCCTGTTCGTCCTGCAGTGCTGTTTCATGTGTGGATTCAGATGTCAAGGATATCGATTTGTTTAGATTGCTGGGTAAGCGCGCAGCATTCAAACGCGGTTTCATTCAAAAATTTCAAGGTCATTTGATCAATCCCTATTGTTCAATCCATGAACAAAAAACCAAATGGAGACATCTATCGCTCGAAAATGCTTATAAAAGACATTCAACATAACGCCAGATTATCTGGGGTAGCCGACAACCAAAACAAAATAAAGGGAAATTTATTTAGAAAAATTAAATAAAATAATTATTGATTAGTATGTATGAACTAATTCTCGGTAAAGATATGTATCCAAACTTCATCAGTGAGAAACGCACCCTTTATTTAAGTGTAAAAAACTATTCTAAATACTATTCTTAACATTTCAGCATAAGACCTTTGACGAATACGAAGTAAAACTAACCTTTTGTCAGCTTTCAAAAAGTGTCACATTGTTAAATTTTAAAACGAGTTAAACTCCATCAAGAAGAACTGAATTTTCCATAACCTGTCCTGAAGCAAAGAACGTGCGTCCAGGTGAACGTTGAGTTGCCCGAGAGTCGAATTGATACCATTCGACGGTAATCCTAAACAATACTGCCAATATATTCGTCAATAAGAAACATTCGTTGAACTCAAAACCACCGATGCAGGACAAAGCGTTCTCTTCTTCTTGCTGCACTATTGTCGTGGGAAAGCCAAAGAAGCCGTACAAGGGTGTGCAATGCTGAACTCGGAAGTAGGCTAACCAAGAGCGATCAATATGGTGAAGGAGATGTTTGATCAACCCTGCCGAGTGGCACGAGACATGAGTGACGGGGTGCTAGCAGAGGCGAGACGCACACGAAGCGATACTGTCTCTATCAAACCTGGTCATCAAGATGCAGAACTGCAGCATCTCCCTCAACCACCTCGAATATCAGTCGGACTTGGATGCACTTCACACGCTGGAATCGATTGTCAGACTTTTGCCTGCCGAACTGCAGATAGCCCGTGTGACCGAGGCCGATATAATCGAAAAAAGAAACAGAGAAGCAACTTTTGACAAGCTCACTGAATTCATAAGCTGTCAATCTCGCATAGCAAACGGTAGATTCTATCAGCTGGCGAGAAAAATCATCAGAACTGCAAGACCATTCAACCAGCTTTCCGCCATCCGGATCTTCGGGTCTCCATCCTCCACACCATTAGGCAAACACCAACTTAATCTCATATGAACCACACAAACCGAATAAGTGCTAACAGTGCTCAGGTGTCTACAATATTTTAGCCTGCCCGAACGTTTGGCAATGAAGGTGACGGACTTTCGGACAATAGGTAAGAAGACAGGGTCCTGCTTTGTGTGCTTTAGTGATACCCACAGAACATCCCTTTACATAAACCAAACCAAATGTGTTCAAGTCAAGTACAGTGTTCGGCATCACCTCTTACTACACAACGATGGAAGGTTCGAACAGTGAACAAATAATGGTTGGGTCGATATAACCCAAAACGACTATGTGAGGGATATACCGAAATCCGTCTGCACTATCACATTGGTGTCAAGTGGGCCGGTACGCTTGGGAATAATACCAATCCAAGTGGAAAATCCGCGTAGTTTGGTCCACGCCGTGAAATTTCTAGACAATGAATCGGATACCATCCTTTTGAGAGAGAGCTCTGCGCGAGAACACGACTTGGGATGACAAAACACCTCAATGGTAATCGGCACGGTAAATGGGGCACAAGAAGTTCGAGCTTCTCAACTGAGTTTGAAGTTGGCTTCCTCATCGAGGAAGACACCATAGAGGTGCACCAGGCATTTACTATCGCCGATTTATCAATGAGAGCTTCCGAAAGTATCGGGTCGTTAGCGCGGCGCTGGCCTCACCTCCACGATCTGGCGTTCAAGGATGTTCCGGATATCCGAGTGGACATACTGATTGGCTTTGACGTACCCGAGGCGCATTGGGTTTTGGATCAACTGTTAGGAGACCGTAGAGATCAGTAAGCCGTGCGCACGAATTTTAGTTGGATATTCTGCAGACCACTCTTCAATGGTGGTAACTACATAGCCTCAATCAAGTACATCTCGCGACCAAATAACCCTATAGGAGATGACTTGAAGCGGCTATATAACCACCAGTTGGGGACATATCAGATGACCGGAAATATATGGCGAGGGAAGACCGATCAGCCCTGGCCATCGTCAGCCAAATGACACGACACAATGGAATCCAGTTTGAAGTACCGTTACCCTGGCGAACGGAATCAAATCGACTGCCCGATAATCGAGAGGTAGCTCTTCATATGCCCAACTATCTGAAGTGACGAATGATTAGGAAGGCAAAGTTAAAGGAATCCTATTGTAATGCCATGAAACGAAATCTAGAGTTGGGCGATTTCGAACGTGCAGTGAGAGAATCTGACAAAGAGCAATCATTATGATACCTTCTGCACCATCCAGCTATAAACTCTAATAAACCTCAGAAGACCAGGGTTGTGTCCGGTTGTGCTGCCAAGTGTGACGGGATTGCCCTTAACGACTGTCTACAACAAGACCCAGGTCTGACGACCGCGCCGATTGAAGTGCTACACCGATTTCCCCTAAGGTCAGTTGCGGTAGAGGCCGATATTCAGGAAATTTTAATGCAGGTTAAGATCCCCGAAGGGCAAAGGAACGCTTAACAGTTTCCGTGGTAGCTGGATGGAGACCTAAACGGACTTGCCCAGGAGTATCGGATGACGGTGCACCCGTTCTGTGCAATATCCTCTCCCTTCTGTGCAAACTTCGCATTAAAAACGACCGTGAATCAATTTTCTCAGCATTTCGAAACCCCGGTGTTGAACATGATTTTTATTGGGACGACTTCCTGGGATCCTTTGATAGCATCGAGGAAGTAGTTCGACACATTAGAGATGTATCCAAGCTACTACTCATGGGATGGTTCAAGTTAACCAAGAGGATGTCCAACAGTCATCATGTAATCGATTGCATCCCAGTTGATGAGGTGGCACCGAATCTCCGTGAATTGCAGGGGAGTCCGTTACCAACAGACAGAGCACTTGTTGTGCAATGCGATTCGGAGAAATACGAGTTTTTGTTCCAACTCCAGTTACCTGAGACGACAGCGACTCGCAGAGGAATTCTGTCTTCGTTGGCCAGTCTTTACGATCCAATGGGGTTCGTTGCACCGTGGCTACTGCCGGGCAAGATTCTGCAGCAAGACTTGTGTAGAAAAAGTGTTAGTTGAGATGCGACCCTTTGCGAAGCGAATCACAAGACCTCGCAGAGCTGGTGGATGAGCCTGTCCAAGCTGGGAGATGAACGACTCTCTCGTCCCATACCAGGAATACGCAAAGGAGTGTAAAGTGAGTTACACGTTTTTGCAGACGCGTCGGAGGTGGGATACGAGGTATTCGCCTACAGTTGCTCGTCTCGGCCAGGTGGAAGGAGGCATAACAGTATTCTGTTCGCAAAGGCCTGGGTTGCCCCTCTAAAGTCAGTCTCAATACCCAGGCTACAACTGGCCGCAGCAGTACTAGCCGTGAGGGTAACAAAGGTGATCAAAAGATGTTTCAACTCGATTGAATAGACCGTAACTTACTGGATGGATCCCCTATAGTTCTTCGCTATGTCATCAGTTTATGGACGTGCTTCAGCACATTTGTTGCCAACCGGTTTGCTGTCATTCACGAAGAAACTGAGATGTCATTGGCTGCACTTAAAATCCTGTGATGATTCGGTCGACTACTGTTCCAGGGGTGTCCTGAACTTGGATAAATTAAAATCATGGCTTTCTTGATAGGACAGCCCAGCGAATGGCTCAACACTCAGATTTCCCTTGTCGCAACGCAGTTACTAGAAGCTAAGAGGACCGTTACGTTAGTCGCTGCTTCAACTCCAACCTAACGACACCTTAAATATTGAGCTCATCGTTCCAACTGAATTGAAAACAGCAGAAGCTCATGTTGTTCGTATGGTTCAATCACAAGCCTTCCCGTCAGATCTTCAGAGGTTGGACAAGGGGAATCGTGACTCCAACCGACGTACATTACGTTGCAGTTTTCTCCGAAGACTATGTCCAATATTGGTAGATGGTTTGCTGAGAGTAAGCCGTAGATTGACAAACTCTGAGTTGGACTTTGACGCTAAGCATTCCATCATCTTGCTCAACAACCACCACATCACACACACTCATCATACATACTCACCTGCAGGAAGGTCATGCCGGGGAAAATCACCTATTCAAAATGACTCGCCGTCGGTTTCGGATAGTGATGGAGAGAGCTACGGTGAAGCGCATCGTGGGTAACTGTCTTATTTGTCGTCGGCAGAATGCTACATTCAGCAAACAACTGATGGCCTCGTTACCAAGTTCCCGAGTACGACTAGGTTGATGGCACTTCGCCGAAACTGGAGTGGACTACTTCGGGCCACTTTGGGTGAGACGAAAGACATTGATGGAGAAACGGTACGGATGTCTGAAGAAATGCCTGCAGTGGCGAGCTTTGTATATAGAGACCGTGCAGAGCATGTCGTCCGACTTCTTTCTTATAGCCTGGCAGAGATTCGTGGGTAGACGAGGTAATCCATCGAATGTATTCTCCGACAACGGGTCCAATTTAGTCGGTGCACAAAAGGAGTTGAGCGACTGGTTGATGCGGTTAGAGAAACGCGCCCTGCAAGACAGACTGTCGCCATCTGGAAACAAATGGCACTTCAACCCACCCTGCAGTAGTCACCGCGGGGGAGTTTTAACTATGTGCAATCTAACGTCTACTCTCGGGTAGCGGTAGGGAATGTAGTAAGTGCAGAAGGCGTTAGAGCAGACTCCAGCAAGGATAAAGCTGAAGTCATAAAGAAATTTCCTGAGAGAGTCCAGAAAAGAATTTAGGCACGTCTTTGCTTAACTTGTTAGAAGTTTCCTTGAACGGGTCATAGCACCGTTGGGCTTAAAGGAAAAGGAGATGGAAGTAGCACTGGGACACCTAGATTAGCACAAGGCCGCGGGTCCGCATGGGCTGCATCCAGCGATTGCGCGATCCATTGACGACATCATCTCATCTGAACTGGCTCAACGTTTCAATCGATCCCTTGTCGCAGCAACCCTGCCCTCCTACTGGACCGCGGCAGAGGTGGTGCCAATCCACAAGGGTGGATCAAGAGCAGCTGCTTCGAACTATTGGCCAGTAAGCCTGCTGTCAATAATTTTGAAAACATTTGAGCGCTTTCTTAGGGAGAGGTTAGTAAGATATCTGGAAGAACAAAACATCATATCAGCCCAGCAACACGGATTTATCAACAAAAACTCATGCCTCATAAACCTTGTCATTTCCGGATCAGGTCACAGAACGGTTGGATGTAGGGGATTGAGTCAAAGTATGCTACATTGATTTCAATAAAACCTTCGACTCGGTCAACTACAGGTTCATCCTGCGCAAACTAGAAGCCTGTGGATAAATCAGAAGGTAGTGAAACGAATTGAAGGGGTCCTTCCTTGTCAGAGTGGAACAGGAAATGGCGGAAACGGCAGCAGCTATAGTTGGGTTTCTCAGAGCTTAGTCCTTGGTCCCATACTATTTGTGTTGTATGTTACATCATCGAGGAAAATACAGGAGGCACTTAACGAAATCCACGGCTGGGCGAATGAATGCAAGTTACCACTCAACGTCAGCAAATGCACGCAAATGCGGCTGAATAGCGGGACAGCGGAGGTGCGTCAACTAAGCGTCGGGTCAACGGATGCCACTGAATCTACTGAAATAGTCAGGGATTTAAGCGTGCAGATGCATGCATTCTTTAAACCATCGATAAAATGTGTGGCAGCTACAACTTAGGCCAACAGAGCCTTATTCTAACTCTGCCGAACAGTATCATCGAAGGAGGCCGATGTTCTCTTGCCGCTGCATAAAGCTTTTGTGTGACCTCATTTGCAGTACTAAGTACAAGCGTGCCCCCCCTCTACTAAGGGATAAACAACTTCTCGAGGCAGTGAAAAGAAGGTTTACCAGGATTATTAGTGAGCTGCAGGGAGAGCATACAAAGAACGGTAGGCGGCCCTTGAATTATTCTAATTGCACTGCCGTCGCCTAAGGGGTGACGTAATTGAGACGTTCAAACAGCTCAAAGGACTGTCAATAGCAGATACATCCTTCTTTACACTCAATCATAATGGAACCCTCAGAGGGCATTACTAAAGCCAATGAAATTGCGGTCCAACGGTAGTGCAAGGGTGCAATTTTTCTCTCACCATNNTGGTAAACGTATGGAAAAAGGTAACATCTTCAGCAGTTGCAGGAACTACTGCTCTGCATTTCAAACGGAGACTAGACGACTGCTGAAACGATGTGTTCCCCGAGTGTCTATCACTAGTCTCAACGCAGCTACCCACACACCCCTCATGTAGCTGTTTGTTTATTTCACCATCGCTCCTTTCCACCGCACATTTCGCGCATGAACACCACAACACTTTTCAGCTCCCGGAAAGCTCTCATGGCAGGAGTAGCAGCCCAGTGGGGTGCAGCGCCTATCAAATGATTGAGACTGCTGATTCCCCTGCCCTTCATCTCGTAGGTAAAACGTCCAACGCACAACTGTGGCAATTGTAACAAAGTGGGACCGTCAGCTCACAAACGCAAGAACCTGGACGTTCAATGGACGAAGCCTAAGGTCCTGTGACCTGAGCTCAGCTCACCTGGCTCGATCCTTCTTCAAAAAGGATGCGGCCTATTTAGAGAAAGACTAGCCACAGGTATGATTGAAGGTCAAAAGTGCGTCATACCAGGAGAGACCCACTGGAGACCTTTAAGATTGTTAACAGGCTCTAAGAAGTAAGAAATGAGAGCATGTTCCAGGAGGCAACCCATCAAGGAACTAGAGGGAACGGGTACGAACTAAATGAAAAGCGGTGCAACCTGGTTGTTAAAACCAGCTTCTTCCGTAAAAGAGTAGTGAACAGTTGGAACCGGGTGTCAAAGGAACTAGTAGAGTTAGATAGTATGGCTGCATTTAAGCACCCTTCGGATGAGCGAGGGCGTGAGCTTTTTCCAGAATAGGATTTTCAATGTACTATGGCACGCCGTCATTAAACGTCTCTTGTTCGCCGAAGAGACCAAAATAGATGAGCTTTTTCACTTCCTTTTCAGCAATGACGCCGTACTGTAGGCAATTTGCAGTGTTGGATGCACACTTTAAAAATATTGACAGCATTATGTGAACAACAGGCGCCGGACGATGAAACTTTGAGTAAAATTTCTGTTAGAGGCCGAAAGGATACTCAACAACCAACCGCTTTTACCCGTTACCAGCGACGGATAAATAAATAAATAAATACAGCGTGACTCATTTCTTCACGCTATATGAAGCGCTAAGTGCAGTATTGTTAAATTTCACCATATCCAAAACCTCCAAATACACCTGTCAGGTAGGAGTCAAAAAGTGTGATTTTTACGGTTCATGAGAAATCACGTCCAGCGGACCCCCAAGAGAGTGTTTGTATAGCATGTGCTGTGCCGCTTTGAGTGCACTAGCACTTTTTAGCATCGAGCGTAAATCTACCGTCGCTCACTAACTTTTCGCATAATCCGCTTCAACTTGCTCGGTTAAGTTAGTCATTCATGTGCAGCCATATGCATGATCTAATACAATTGTTATGTGCGCGAGTATATCCAACCGGAGTTCCATTTAAAAGCCTCAATCGACGCTGGTGTCCGTTGTAAGTATCTAAACTTTTGCAAACGAACGAACTGCGTAGGTTGCTACACGTGTTTTTCATCTCTTGAAGCTCATTGTCATTTAGGAATGTCGTCCAAACTGTTTGTTGTGGTTGAGTTTGGAATTAATTTAATATACTGCGATATAACAATGGCCAATTATGGACGAAAATCTGATGCATTTAGCTTGTATAAATACAACACAATCATACCCCCGAATTCTCGCACATATTCTGCGGGTTTAGTACTGTTGTGTAGGCAAATGAGGTATGCCAAGTATTCCCTTGAATCTATGTATGGATAACCATTTCACGACGCACAATAGTAGATCGACAAGCGAACGCGTAGGCAAACAGAACAATCGCAGGCGAACGATGTACGAGGAAATCTGTTCAGAAGGTCATGTCAAGTTTACAGGTCCGTCGTGTTCATGTAGCGGGTGTGGACTTGCAGATATGCATCTGTTCACTTGGTCGGCCAATCTCCCAACATAGCTGTAAATCTGGGCGTTTGCTCTGTGTGCACGTGACTGCCTGAATCGGACTCAACCGGTACGAATGATAGGAGGTAGGGTTGCCATAGAATAGTCCGTTTATGATAGCGTGTGAGCATGTCATAAAAAATAAGCTAAGCGAAATTTCCATCTGAACAATGAGTGAATATTTGCAGACCCACAATTATTTGTTTTGGGTTCGGTGAGGGCGCTTCCGTCGCCTTGTTTGCCTTTGTAATTTTATCCACTTAATCCTTAGTCCCTTCTGGAGCAAACTACGAAACGAAAACCAATCATAAAGGATGTTTAGTTCCCCACCCCTGTACACCTTAGTATGCGAAAACTGTGTTTAATGAAGGTGAAATCGTCAAATGTAGTACAGTATGCGCGCGCCCTTCGATTGGCTGCGCTACACTTGCACGCTCTCCGTCACATTGTCCGAATTTTCACCTTTTCACTCACTATCATGCGCCGTCGTTACTCACGGGATGATATTATTT
>UZAN01051869.1:8235-18349 GCA_900618425.1 Echinostoma caproni | reverse complement strand
ACTCGCGCATGATCAACTCACCTGTTGAGTTTTCTTGAGGATGTCATTTTTCTTTCTTTAAATCAGGATCAGGATGAAAACTATAATCATCAATCAATTGACCCAAACAAGAAAATTTAAGCGTTGCAAAGATACCTTTATCAGTGCCGGAAACAGATCCTTCAAGAAAAGTGCATAAGCTTTTGTCGTGCCAGCTTTTCGTAAAAGCATGCACCATAAGGTCGCCTTAACTGACACATACTCCTTGGAAATTGGAAATGTTGGAATTATTAGCACTGTGAAAATTTGGGAGAGAAACACCAACTTCCAGCGATTACAAATTTTATTAAAATGGTAATAAGTGTTTACCAATAGTAGTACGTTTAGGTGATTTCATGTAGGAAAACATGAAGAAACATTTTTAAATTTCAGATCTGAGCAAAACATTGAACCTTGGAGCTACCGAACAATTTCCTCTGGTTTGACACTATAGCAATGAGACTATTTCAGCAGCCCGTTCACAGTAACATGATTAGCAACTATTTTAGGCGTTTGCAATCACGCTTCAGCGGAGTATTGATTGGTGTGTTCCTAAACGAAGAATTCACTGCTGTTGAAATTCCCTTACTGATCATCTCGCCCAGAACCTTCATGGACTCAGGGAGCCTAAGAGAAATAATGCGACGCTTCCTAAACACGGTAGAACCAGTTACCTCCGGACTTCGAATGTTCACTGATTAAGTGATGATAATGAGATAGATTCGATTAAAACAATAATGAAAATGGTAAACGCATACAGTTTATGCAATTCAAGCCAATTAATATCAAATGAGAATCTATAACCAGAAACAGAAATAGAAATGTTGGCAGTTGATCATCTTTAAGAAACGAGCACTGAATGGTAAGCAGTTTCCTTAAATGAAATGTTTGCAGAGGATAGTAACATTTAGGAGACGTAAAACGAAACTCCGTTAAAAATAAAGGTATCAACTATGCTAGTAACTATGACGAATATAAGATTTATTCTGAAATATACACAAATACGTATGTATGCATTGAAATTACGAGTAACATGATGAAAAGGATGTAAACTTGTTCTGGATTATGTTATGAACCGTAAATAAGACGATGGATCTTGTAGACAGGATTTTGCACTTTCGCAAACAGACAAAATTGCCCACCTTAGCGCACTTGCGGCATTGGCATTACGATATCAACACGTCAACAACGAACATCTTTCATCATAATACTCGCACTAGTTTCTTTATTAAACTCGTCGGACACCTCAAGTTGAGAAACTAATGCGTTTTGGTGTTTTTATTTCGCCTTTTAAGAATTGTTTCAGTTTGAGTTGATGACAGTTTGGAATTACCGGTAGTTAACAACATTTTGGATATATATGCGATGAAAAGATTTTCGATTACCCACTAGGAGCACTGAATAGCCCTTTCTTCCTGCTTGAGACTCATCAGCAGTGTTAATGTTAGAACTGTTGACAACCTGCCTTTTCTGATTGAAGTGTGCAATCACGCTGGTAGAAGAGCTTTTGCTGAAGTTTCGAACAGTTGATTGAAACAATACTATTGGTTACCAAAACTACATGATCATGTTTGACGATGCAGCTGAACAATGATTTCGCGTATTGTTTGAGCTTGCACTGCTTATGACTAAATAAAAACTATTAAAGGATTCTTAAGGAGATGATATAGGAGTGTCCGGAAATGCTGAATTCGCCAACTAAAACTTTCCCGATGCCGGTCAAGACACTACCAGTTTTATGTTCGCCATCAACTTTTTTCTGTCTAGTACACCCAATTTCGAAGCCCTTTAGGTATTCTTCAACTTATGTGCGTCAGAGTACAATTTTAAGCTCTCCGAATTTCCAGAATCTATTCTGTCCGAAACGCCCACCAAGCCAGTTTTACTGAGTAATCTTTGAGCTAATAACTGGTGAATATCGAGTTCTGTGCAGACATAGTCCAGCCGAATATTGCGATTCTGAAGGAAATCAGAACACCTTACGAGACAATGAAGTGGTACCGTAATATGCAGAAGTGTGAGAGCGAAAGGATATAGTGTGCGAAAACAAACAAGATTTCATAGACGTTCCTGCACCACATTTCTTGTGACAATGCTGTAGGCACTCTTACATATTTTTTAAGCAGAATGCAGTGTGATATACTTATGGTGAATCTGTGGGATAAAGCGGTGTGATAAAACATGACATACCGAAATATGGTTCTTTGAAAACCTATGACAGAACTGTGGAAAAGTTTACTCTGACTGTGTCCCTGTTGTGTCATTTTTACTTGTGGTACTTCTTCTGTGCTATCAAACTAGTGGGCGCGTTTTGTTAAAGTCTTGTTAACTATTTTGTCTTCCTAGTGAGCGGCGTGTTTTCTTATGGGAACGGTATTTGCTCGGAGTGTAGAGCATCTAACAATTTGTTTTCCGTAGCCTCAAAGCAAAGACTTGTGCGGTTCTGTACGGAACTAGGAGTTTCATTACACTTTCTGACTTGATTTGTTACTAATGTTTTAAATCCTTAAATGAGTACAGAGTTATGTTTTGGAAGTGTCATTCACGGAGCTTTTCTATCCTTGGTTCTCTGTAGATAAACCTCCCATTCTCGATAACTCCATTACCTGCAAGTATGTTGGTGATGCTGTCAGTGATAATTCGCCTACTTCCCTGGTTCAAACAGATTCTGACCCCTCGACGCTCACCCTCCGAATGGTTGTTCTACACTTACACACTCTCTTTCGCATTATTGGGACTCTCACATTTTTACTCAATATGCGTCGTCGCTACGTACGGGATTGCATTATTTGTTTCAAATGTGACAGGACATCTTTGATGGTTCATCGGCTTGTACTACTCCAGTTTCTCACTGTTCATCTCGGAAAAAAGCACAAACGTTCAGAATGGCGAACCTGTAATCGAATCCCTTCGGCTAAGATGACCGTTCTCTTATTGGTTAGCAATAACATTCGGACCCTATTTGCTAAAATGTCAGATGTAACTAGTGTCCTCCGTTCAAGAATTCATGTGATCACTTTCGTAGTCTTTGTACAAAAATCCTGACTGAATAACGATATAGATGACACTGTGGTATCACTATGGTAGATGGTTTTCAACTTTACCGAAAATATCTTAGAACCCGGGAAAAGAAGACCGGAAAAGTGTTATAAAATACGTTTCTTGGTGTCGTAAGACCAATGTTACATTTTATTACTGATCAAAAAATATTCAGTGCATAACTGCCACCTAATATTTTCTCGTTTTACACACACTAAATTGCATATAGCACCTTTCTACACGCAGTCAGATAGTATGGTATGGCGCAGTTTAGGGAACAGCTTAGGTTGTCTTGAACAATGGCTCCGAGATCCTTCTCATTTGAGATGTACGGAAGTCGTTGATCTCCCAGGAAATACGGAAAACAAGTTTTTTGCCGAAGGGATACGACCGTACATTTCGATGCATTAAATTCCATGTCGTTTTCGATCGACCATTGATAGTCAGCATTAAATGTTCTTTGGAGTTCTAGCGAGTCCTCTGGTTTTGTCACCGTTTTCCATATTTTTGCATCGTCTGCAAACATTCATGTTTGTGGCCCGAGAATGTCCGTTAGGCCATTTATGAAAACAAGGAAAATTTGAGGGCCCAGCACGGATCCCTGTGGAACTCCTCGTGATACGCTGTTGGGATCAGAAAGTGAACCAGAAACCGGAACTACCAGAGTTCGGTGTCGGAGAAATTCTTCTATCCAGCCCAGTACAAGTCCTCGAAGTCCGTAGTTGTGTAGTTTCCCCAGCAGTATTTTGTGGTTCACTCGGTCGAATGCTTTGGAGAAGTCGGGGTGCACAACGTCCACTGCATCACCGTGATCAGCTGCTTTTGTCCACTCTTCTCGGGCCAGAAGCAGGTTAGTGGTACACGATCGCCTGCGATGAAACCCATGTTAAGCAGGGGGCAACACGTTGTATCTTTCCAAATGACTCTGCTACAATGGATTCCATGACTTTGGATAATACGGGAAGGAGAGTAACGGGGCGGTAGTTAGCTGAGTCACTACGACAACCGCCCTTGTATATCAGAGAAATTGTCCCTTGTTTCCTCGTTTTTGGGAGCGCAGATTTTTGAAAATTTGTTCGAATAGTTTGCTTAGTTGTTGACCTGAGTTACTCGCCATGTTTACAAGTGATTTTGGGTGGATTTTATCANTGATTTTTCTGGGCAACTCAATTTTGGTGAGCAATAAATGTTATTTATTCTCAAGCAACAGAGGCGCCATCATGAGGAAAATGGGGAAATTTGTTTGTTCATATGACCATTTTCGTCCTCTAAGGAGCAAATGAAACTGAAAATCAAAAGCTAGGAAGCAACGGAGAGCTCTTTCGACCTAGTTGGGTCTCATCAACAGTACAAATGCATCGACCCAACTGGGGTCAAACTTGAAACATCACAGCTAGAACACAAGCATACTATCAACTGGGTCACCAGACAGCTGATCAGACCGTTTTTATTTTGCTTATTTACTATATTAATATATGATCACAAGGTGGCAACGAAAGTCATGGTTTAAAAAATAAAACGGATCGTTCACGTATTGAGTCTGCCATGGCCCTACAGTATGACGTAATTGATCTTTGTTTAGAAAATCAAACGACGACTGAATGACCGTGTTATGTAATCTGCTTAGACAAGTGATTACAACCCAGTGACCCCCCCCTCCTGCCTCACCCCGGTTTATTTTTTGAATCATGACTTTTGTTGCCACCTTGTGATCATATATTGATGTAGAAGCTCGAGAATGAGTAATCGAAAAGAATTCTTCGCTTTACTGGTCTTTTCAATGATCTATGGGGATATTTCAGGACATATTTACTATATAGCACAACTCCTCTTTGCAAGCTTTATGCACACATCGCACTTTTTGCATCTCAGCACTTGCCTCCGGGGTTATAACTCGGTTGGATACAGTCCAAAGATTCAAAGATTTATGATGGGAATAACTTACAAGCTCATGATTTTCTGGTCCCATAGGTTCGTGCGGTGGAGTAAGAAACAGTGATACATACAATTCTTTGGGTAAACTGTCACGTGATACGTGCGTTTTCCACTGCTTTATGCAGCTTCACTTATGTTGGAACGTAAGATGTGCTAGTGTTTCATCGAGCCTCAGTTTGATGTCGCGTGATACGTGCTTTTTCCACTGCTGTACGCAGGTTCACTTATGTTGAAATATAAGTTGTGCTAATGTTTCATCGAGCCTCCAACACATCGAGTCCAACACAAGCTGATCAGTTACTTGGTGGTCTAGTAGGTAGTATGCTTGCGTTCTCTCTGTAGGGTCCCGGGTTCGATCCCTAGTTAGGTCGATGAGTTCACAACGCTGATGAGACCCAACCATTTCAAAACAGCTGTCTATTTGATGTTTAATCGTTCGTCGAGCTTGTCACTTGTACTGCAAACGTTTCATCACTAATCGAGGTGACATTCTCAATGCGGTAACTGCCTGATCGTGTGTCCAATGTGTCGCACACTACAAGTACACGTGAAAAGATATTAAACGAAGTGTTTTTGCGGTTGAAGCAGCGTATATTTTGTGTGATGGAATATTAGGGGCCGAGTGGTAGTGAGAATGTAAAGTTTAGCCGCAGGAAACATTCTAAATATCACTATAAATAGACGTCCTTTGAGAACCTCCGAAGTATTGTCGCCCTCAAGTGGAACGGTGATGAAAACCGTATTGCGGTAAACGGCAAGGATTTTGACTGTTTTGATCTTTCGTTGCACATATTTGTCAGTAAAGATCTTCGGGGTAGCCATTCCATCGGAATGTCAGAAATAAAACGTGTCTCAGATAGCGTGTATCAGCTCTGCTCATCACACGAGCTCAGTATGCTAAGCATCTAACAAGGTTACATTTGTATCTTAGGAGGACAAAGCTAGAAAAATGCATATACTGTTCAGTTCACGCTGTTGTGCAGAAAACATCTGTTTGGATGATGCCATCATCTCTCTCACTCAATAACACATTTGAGAAGGGCAGTTGTCCGATTTTCTCTAATTCACAAGTGAAACGAATAGCTGGATGATACATATTTAAATCATCAAAACCTGCACGTGGCTGATTTGGGAATCCCAAACGATAAATTTATCGTTGAGGTATCTGTAATATGGGTCAAAATGTCTTATTATCTCTTTAAAATCTCCATTCTCCAGTTTATTTGGAAAGATATCAGCTAGTTTGGGACATAGTAAAGACCCCGTAGCTACCCTATCGATTTGTCTGTAGAACTAGTCGTTGTACAAAAGCTGTATGTCAAACTCTACGTGAGAATCAGATCTTTCAATTTATTCATCGGAGTTCCGATTTGAATACTGTTGGATTTTGAGAAATAACAAATGCAGTAGACCGTGTCGGTCAGCAGCATGTTTGTGAACCATAATTCTACGTCCAAAGACATCGTATTTTCGAAGAGAACATAGAGTTTTTCTATTTTCTGTAGAAAACTAACAGTATCCTTTAGAATATATTTGGTTTTCATTGGGCGTACCGGTTCTAGAAGTTCCATGATCCATTGGGTGATAGCGTAATATGGAGAGGATGACATGTCAATTGTAGGTTGATTTGTGTTTCGTTTATTTACCTTATTTAATCCATAGAGAGCAGTGGTAATGAGGATCCGGCAGGCAATAGCACTTGGATAACAGCGCGTGATATATGATCTTCTGTCCCGATTTCTTCCAAGATGGACATTAATATAGATTCCGTTAGCCGTGTCATGTCTTTTTCATGTAATCAAGCTCAAAATGTCAATCTCCAAAGCATCCAAATCTTCTATCCTCTCCAAACATTTTCGTCTTATACCATTAACATCTTCAACACTTGAGTTGACTGAAAAGGCTATCCGCAAACTCCTTCAGTAGCCTATAATCATCCCCGATGATTCTTTACCGTCTGCTTACTGGCCTATTAGATCCCTTTTAGACGTAGTTCTAACCCTTTACATGTCTTTGAACAACTGTGTTAAGTCTTCTCGGTATGTTTCCCTTGGCTACTCTTCAATAGCTGATTCCATTGTTCAATCAAAGATTTTACAGAAACGGTAATCTTTTGAATACCCCAAACAGTTGTTTTCTTGGCTATCTAACTACTCTGCTGATAAAGAACTAACGACTAGACTTAAGAAAACTTCATTTACCCTTAGTCAACAATTCCGGAGTTCTTCAAGGAGCTGTGCTATCCCTTTACTTATTTCCCACACACACTTGTGATATTTCTTTTGTTTCAGCTTCACGTGTTTTGAAATATGCAGATGATGTGCTGTGCAAATCCATTTCTTCTTCCTCCGACCTAGGATCTTCCACTAAAATATTAGTTGAATTCAGTTATTCTACTCCCAATCGGAACTAGGCTTGAATATCAGTAAATGTGTTGAATACTGATATAGTTTTGCATGGTCTTCATGCTCCACAGACACCACAGTGATAAACGGAAATCATTTATCAAAAGTAAACTCCGTGGAATATCTTGGTGTAACTATAGATAGCAATCTTCGTTTGACAACCCACATCCATAATTGCATTGGTGTTTGAAATTCGAAATCATTCACATTTTTGCGCGTCAGTTATTTCTATCTCTGTAAGTCACTGTGGTTTTGCATTCTAATTTATTATTCCCTGGCTTATTCAAACAGGATCTTACAGAGCGCTCTAACTATTGTTAGCTGTGTTTCTTCTATTCCTTTGGACAAATTAACTGTGAAACTTTCAAAGTATCATATAATTTCCAGTGTCAGATTTGAGGAGGAATTCTTACAGATCTTGATCACCCATTGCATGCACAACTGACACGTTGTCGTTACCATCTCTCAATGCGATCACGACTCCGCCAATTGTCATGTCTTACCGAACTTCATTTGCAAATTTAACAACACATAAGTGCTATCCGCGGCCATCCCTATCACAACCCTGAAAGAACTCATACTCAAATGCACACGAAATGTTCACTCTTGTTTAGAAACGCATTCTAGCATCGAATCGATGGCATTACCAAGGGTTCAGCCCTCGAATCTGTTCTTGCTGAACTGTTCATTGCCAAGATAGAAACAACTTCCTTTATCTACGATTGATAGTCGTTTTGAACAATATCACCGTTTTTTAGATGGTATCTTTTTCGTGGCTAACAAGAACACTAATCTTGCCCACGTTGAGTCAGAATTGAACTCAGTGCATTCGTCAATTAAGTTCACAACGGAACCAAAAGAGAATGATTATCTTCTGTTCTTGAATGTTCATCTGACCAGACGCCCCGAAGACTCTTTCTAAAGAAAAATATATCCAAAAGCAACACAGAGTGGACAGTACCAAAATTTTCTTATGAAGATATTGAACTATTGAAGAGAACCTTACTGGGAAATGGCTATCCTCGGAGATTTATCGACCACTATTGAACTGAACAGAACAAGCCACGAAGAATACCAAATGCGGAGACGAAAATGCTCTTTATAGAAATTCCGTTCAAAGGTGATGTTGCCGTTGACAGGATCAGAAGAGTTTTATCCGTCTCAGTGAAATCTACCCCTAATGCCGTGCAATGAAGATGAGTTCTATACATACGATGTTACAACAAAGATGAGCTGCCTATGTCGACCTCATCTATCAGTCAAAGTGTGACTTATGTGGGTTGAGCGACAAGGAAGTAATCTCAATCCATCAAAGAACAATCCACACTGGCTCACACAGGGGGGAAGTGGAGCTGTGTCAAGCTCAATCGTTGCCCATCTGGTAGAGATGGGACACTTGGTTGACGCACGCTTCGCAGTTACAAATATTTACCGAGTTTCACCACACCTCTCGAGAGTAATACGGTTCCGGACGTTGGCAACCGCAAGGCGATTAGCATCCAACTCATGAAGCCTGAGCTGCGGACACAAGAAAAACTGATCCAAGTTCTCACACTCCCCGTGACCCAGGGAGGGGAAAATCGTTTGTTCACATGATCATGTCATAACATAGCGAATTTTGGTTACGTGATCCAAACAGCCTACCAATTTGGAGTTCTCTCGGACTCATCAAAAACCACATGATTCGTCCATCTTTCTCTTTGACCCTATTGAAATTGTTTCATCTGAATGTGATTGTAAGGGCTTTGAAAGGGATTCACCGAAAACGTTGTTCGCCTACGCCCTATGTTCTTAATAAAACTCACCTCTACCTTATCTTGCACGTTTACTCACAGACGAATAGAGGGTAACAAGTGAAGGTCTCCTTAATCTTGGATTCTGCAGTGTTGCTATTTTTGTATACACTTATTTCATGTTGAATAAGTTCTTTGTGGCTCTTGGTGCGTATAGTTTGCTAAGTGAAATGTAAGCCTCAGAGACTGCAAAAGTTAAAAAAGGTACAACACAATACAGTCCAAAACAGCCCCAATAAAATTTGCTTCGCTCTGTTGCGCTTAACATCTGCTAAGGCTGGTAAGCAATGAACAGCCGTTTCGGCCTGGGTGGGTCTCATCATCAATGTGAATCTATCAACCCAACTGGGATCGAGCTCGTGACTCAATAGGTAGGACGCAGACATACTAACCTTTCGGCCACCGGTCCTGTTAATGAGCATGAATACGACGGATTTTATTTTAGCTACAGATCTCACGCATTCTGAACTACATTTTACATTTATCTTTAAACTAACAAAACAATTTCACTATTTATTACGTGAGATCATAAAATTATGAATATTTGTCCCATCATAGAACGAAAACATTAGTAATTTCTTGCGCAGACATTTGGGTCCGTATGAGCCTAAGGACTTGGAAATTGCTGTTTATTTCTTTCTATGTCAGAATGAAGGGATGGTCTTGCACTCCGTCAGAAAAAATATCTTGCCATTTGAGAAAAGAGGTCAATACATCAAGAGAGATTAAGGGTCGAAACTTGGTTGTGCTCATCATACTAATTGTTTTTCGTCTGATGGCTTCACACACGACCAAGCAGACCACAAAAAAGTAGTCACCAGTCCTCCTCTTTTTTCTCAGTGATCAATCTAACTGAATCAAATATCCATAGCACCACAACCTGAACCAACCAGTCTTTCCACTCTAATTCACTCCCATTGTCTA
>UZAN01051868.1:5074-15386 GCA_900618425.1 Echinostoma caproni | reverse complement strand
ACCGTTTTAAGACAAGAGGCTATTTCTTCAAGAGAGAATGAGGCCTCGTCCACCCGCGTAGATGGTTTTTTCGACGACCTTGGTGAGTATGAGTGCTTGCGGTATATCTCATTTCTTTTATTCACCTTTAAGCAAAAATAAATATTCCTCATATTCTTCTGTTCACTCTCTTTCTCCTTTGCCAGACACAACAGGTCATGGGACACACTAGCGTTGTGAGTGGTCGTGTAGAATCTCAGCTCATTGCGCATGACAAAGAGGTGTACGATATTGCTTTCAGTCGTGCAGGTAGTGGTCGTGATATGTTCGCCAGTGTAGGTGAGTTCTCATGCAGTTCTTATTCTTTGCGACTCCTGTACTCTCCTTTCGGCTCTCAAAATGGATGGAATGTGCAAAACCGTTTGTCTTGCACGCATGACCTCATATTATTTTATTTCATAACGTTTGTCCTGATCACTAATGAAAATATTTGCTCGGAGACTTGCGATAGTATATTCCATCACACTGAATGAAAAGGTTTGTACCGTATGAATACCTCTGCTTTATACACTTGAAATTTGGAACAGTGGGACCGACACTCGTGTCGTCATGGCTTCTTTACTTTGAGTTAGGTATAGCGATTCCCTCACAAGGAGGTCCGTTGCACTCTTGGAGGAACCACAACTTTATCCCTGTGATCTTGTTATACGGTTTTCTTATTTGGTTGCTCAATGTGATCCACCCCCATATTTTTATTGGATGCAATTCTGCATTCAAATCTTTTAGGGAAAGTTCCTGTCGGTCGGTTATCGAGTGCAATCATTTAGTACTAGCTCATAAAAATTAATAGTTCAAATCGATTACCATTTTCGGTGGCACCGTTGACTTTTCAGTTCTTCATCTATTCGATTTCATGACTGAAGTTCCGTTGTATGAAATAGCAGTTTTACGCCATTCGGGCGTTTCTGTTTTGGGCGATCAATTGTTGGTAGTTACTAACCCCACCGCCAGAGTGGTTGCTCTTTGGGAGTGAATCTATAAATAGGTCAAGTATATCGGTTGACGAGAATCAAAAATTTCAATTACCAATCATCGTATGAAATGTAAGTATTCTTTATTAGCGTATACCCTGTTTCTATGCAGCACAAATTGTTGTCTTGTACTATGTTGAACTGATCCGTAATGGGTGCTGCTTTCAGTCTCTGCCCATCTGGTTGTAGAAACCCCAAAAAGGTCACGACTCAAGGCTAAGATAATTCTGGTCAAAATACATTGAATTATACTGACATTTATTGGTAGACTGAGGTAGACCGAGGGCGTGGTTAGTGCCACACAAAGGGCGAATCTCTATCTGAATCCTAGTTGTCTCGTTTAGACTGATAGAATGAATTTGACCCACGCATCACTTTTTTTGGACGCCTAATGCCTTCAGTCACGTTTGCGGAGTAACTGACCGCTATCGGTCTGCGTGTTTTCAGTTTGGGCACGATCTATTGGAATTGAAAAACAGCCTCCAGTTGATAGTAACTTTCAATCAGTTTAAAACATTTGATTGAGTCCAGTTTGAATTCACTCACATTTTGATTTTCCGCCGATGATTTCAGGACATATATTGCTCCAAGTACATGTTTTGCTTTCCTTTGTTTCTATTGCTGTTCTCTGAGTTTACAGTTTTCAGTGGACACTAGATATATATCAATCGAGGGGGATAAGCAGACTGCTCATTGTGAATGGGGTTGATTTTTTCATAATACTCATTATTATGCACAGCAAGATCCCATACTCCAAAGAAGCCTGCCCATCAAGTAACCGAAAACCGAAGAGGAAATTAACATAAGATCTTGGTGTAATAGACGCGATATATCACTAGAGGCCTATCTTTTTGCGGTTGAGGGTAAAAAGCTGTTTTGTTAACCCTCATTCGATTATATGTTGGTACATAAATTTCTCCGATTATATTCTTCAGTAGGTTAGTTATTTAAATGTGCATAGCGCGCTTTACTTTTCGCGTCCCAAATTGTAGGCACAACGATAGCACATCGGTGAAAGCAAGTATCGTCAATGAACAACATAATGTCAAGAGCTGCATGAGACTTTAAGAGGGTAAAAGTGTCAGCCTCATCACACATTGACTATGACACTATCAAAATGATATTCAACTGAACCACCATGTGAATGTGAGCGTGTGAGTAGATATCAGAGTTTTTTGTTGCCTAACCGTTCTTTGCAACTAGATGATGAACGACACTTTCGATCANAAATGCTTACATTATCCTCTTCCCATTCTCTACTCACAGGAGCTGATGGTTCTGTCCGCATGTTCGATATTCGAAATCTGAAACATTCAACTATAATTTATGAGGATCTGAATCATGCTCCGTTACTGAGACTGGCCTGGAATAAGCAAGATACAAATTATTTGGCCACGTTCGCCGTGGATTCTGTGGAGGTAAACATTTTTATCGCATGTCAGAATTTTGTCGAATCTGTTTAACTCTTTAAGACGGCATTTTTCCTTCATCTCTCGCCTGCATCGTTGTTTTCTTTTTACGCAAGCTGCACCGAACTACTACCTCAATGTGAGTAGCCTCCTCGGAATCCACAAACTGTCATTCACCAAAAGGAGAACACTCATATCGTCCAAATCTGCATTTTGTTGTTGCGTTGTTCGATCTTAATAGACCTAGCATTGATTTAAATGGTCTACACAGATGATTCGAGCAGGCACAAATGTTCTGGTTTTACCAGATAAATCCTAGAATTTTATGAAGACAATAAAACAAAATGTACGCTTTCGCGACAGTCGATTGAGGGCTTAACTATACCTTTTCAAATTCAAGTGAATCCAATCAATCGCACTCCATTGGAAATCCCACAAGATCATTGGTGTTTCGGCCGACAAATTTCACTTATTGGACCGGGTCTGTCTAAACCCCGTCCAGTCCGAATGAACTCACTTCCCCGTAAACAAACAGAAGTACCTTTCAGTGAGTTACCGAGCGAGGTTGACTGTTTCAGGGGTGTGGGTTGAGGTGGGCCGTCCCGTCCCCCCGCACACACCCGTTCCACCCGGGGACGTTATGTTCCTGATCGTTGATCGAGTATGCGTCATAGATACGAATGAACGAATTCGGAGTTAATTGACCTCTGTCTGTCGGGTAAGGAAGCGATGGATCGATAAGTCGGTCACCGTACCCAGACGTGAACGTGAGCATGATTCATTGCATAATAACCCAATGAGTAAATTTCATTGAGGCCGAGATTCTCTTGAATAAAACCGATTCCTTTGAATCAAATGCGATTGCTTACGCATTTCTGACATTGAAATGCACACTTGATAATATAATTAACAATGGTAACAATGGTGAAAGAATTAACAGTATTTCGCCTGAATAATAAGATTGAATTCGAATCTATTCACTAGCTAACAGAAATCATATTTTTATCTGTCATTCCCTGGTTGATTAAAAAGGATGTTTTTTTACTTCCTTTTTCTATTTATTAAATATACAAATATACAGTCAACTTTCAGGAAGGGGGCTGCGGCCATACAAAGGCTGCCTGGGGAAAATACCGATATATGGCAGACAGTGATTAACATATTCAATCCGCAGTGCCAATGGCAACAATCTAAAACCTGCGGCTTCTCCACTACTCAGCTTCATCGCATAGGTTTTGATCTTTATTATATCATTGCTCAACCCGTCGCATCTTTTCACAAACTGGTTATAGTTGTACGATCTTTATAGTTTAGTGAATGAGACAGGTGGCGATATGAATGAGTTACAGTTATCCATGGTCCCACAAGCGATGATAACTCTGTACTGAGTGTTCCATGGGGTATTAAGTAGAGGTCGGTAAAATATTCTACCCACGGTTGTCTATTTACTGAATGTCGAATAAAAGAAAAGGTTCAGATGCACCGCGGATACCACTTTACAGTATATTTCCCGTATGCGTGTTACCACGAAAAATTGTGTAAACGAGCTGCCTATCATAATTTTGGAGAGCAGTGACATTTTTTCTACCCTGAACTGAGCTACGCGGTGGTGTAGACATTTCACATTATTATTCAACTTCTCTGTAGTCATTGGCGTCTTCCGGATTAGATTCATTCCTCTCTGAACCAGCCCGGTTTGTAGAAAATAATGCATTTTCTCACAGATACCTACCGTTTTTTAATTTAGTGGATTAAGACGGTTGATTTTTTCACACGATTACCGAAAACTCAAACTTCAGTCAAACCAAATCTGTTTTGTCATCTTTCGTTTAGTCAGTCTTGCAGTGATTATTAACTGTGAGATGTTTTTAAGGAACAGCGAAAGATCGAAACCGAGCGGTCTGTTTTTCGGACCAGATCCTCAATGGCAGCTGATTTTTCCCCCCAACAATGTGTTTCCAGCCTAGTGAATCACCGGGTATGGCACGAACAGATCATTAGGTATTGTGTCATATCAGTTAGAACAGGGTGGAAACTTTGCTGTTACCATGGCCATAAGAGTGATTGCCCCATGTGACACCTTTTACATTCTCCTCATTTCCTCGTTTACTGTCTTTTTCTCACATTTTCACACTTGTTTCACTCATTCTTGTTTAACATTTCTCATATTGTGTGAAATATCTTAAAATACTGTTAATTCTTTCACTGTATCTTGTACCTTTGTTAAGTATCTTGTTAAGCGTGGGTTTCAATGTAAGCAATACGTACGGAATCGCATTTGAATCAAAGGAATCCGTGTTGGTTGAGGAAATCACTGACCCAATGAAATGTACTCATTAGGATACTGGGGGCTTAAACTGAATCGACTCATGCAACTTTTCAACCATGGGATAGATCCAACTGGCTAACTGAGGTGTGAAGTACAATGGTTAAGATCAAAAT
This sequence comes from Echinostoma caproni, assembly GCA_900618425.1. Classification (NCBI taxonomy): domain Eukaryota; kingdom Metazoa; phylum Platyhelminthes; class Trematoda; order Plagiorchiida; family Echinostomatidae; genus Echinostoma; species Echinostoma caproni. The sequence continues at coordinate 10,525 of UZAN01051868.1, read as the reverse complement.
GAAGCTTCGAATACTAAAAATTGCGTTACTCGAAGGCGATAAATAGATTGTGTCACAGGATACTTTGTTTTCATAATAGTATCAGGTAAGTAAACTCATCTACCAATAATGATCATATTTTGAACAAGTGACCTGAATTACCAATCTTCCTTCTCGTAGTAACTATAACACAGTAGCTTAATAATAAACTTACGGACTATTGTTACCAACATAAACCCTTTTGACCATTGTATTGTTTCCAGTCTATTATTATTCTGCAGACTAACTGTTGCGTCATCTCAATTATTAGATCGTATCACTGGATGTTCATAAAGCATGACCAAATAGGTCAGACTGCTCATTCAGATAAGGAATCAACATTTTCTTGTTTTCCACCTTTACAATCTGGATGAGAAATCTGTCGAATTTATTCGATCTCATTATGGTGGTAACAGTGTCAACCATTGTCGTGCTTTATGAACATCCGTTGATACTATCTAATAACTGGGATGAAGTAACATCTAACCTGTGTTAAAATAATGGACTGGAAACAACCAAACAATCAAAGGGGTTTGTGTTGGCAACAATAGTCTGTTGAATTATTATTAGGCAACTGTGTTGTAGTTGCCATAAGATAGAGGGACATTGACAAGTTCGGATTCTTGTTCAAAAATACCATAATCATTGATGAATTGGTTTACCTACTTGATATAAATATCCTCTGAATTACTGCTTGACATTTACATCTTATTTCCGTGCTGTGGCATCTTGCAATGGATCGTATGTGTACTATACTACGAGCGTACGACAGTGATGTTGACTGGTTGATAGTTGCTGCATCACTTGGTGCAAAGAAAAAGACAGCGATGACATGGATAAGAAGATATCAATAAGAACCGCCAGAATTCACCCACGGAGGAAGACGGTTCAACAAATTATCAAACCGCTATGTAGAGGAACTCATTCCATGGATTTAGGTGAATCCGACTGTAACGTGGTTTCTAAGGATGAAACTCAAGGCTGAATACAATAAAGAAGTTTCCATCACAGTTATCAGTAACTATTTAGATGGGAAACTGATTACAATCAAAAAGATTCATCAACTACCAGTAACGATGAACTTACTGGATAATAAAAAGAAGAGGAAAAGGTAATGTAACGACTTGTTTTGAGTCATTTCTTCCTAGATATATTCAAAACTTGCAATGGTACGAGGCACTTGGACATGAGATTATCTGGATTGATGAAACTAACTTCAGCCTGCATTGTTCAAGAAATTATGCGCGTGCATCAAGAGGTCAAAGATGTCGGATACCAGTGGCCAGTTCAAGAGGAAGAAATCTGCACATCGTAGGTGCTATGAATGCTGAACTGTACTCTGAAAACAGGATCCTGCAAGTCCGTATTGTGTCTGCAATGGTTGCAAACGCTAGTAGATCAATTATTGCAAGAAGAGCACAAATCATATGTGATTGTGTGTGAAAACGCACCCTGTCATTCTAAACTGCAAAACGTCGTTGCCGGAGGAAGAATGGGCATTCTCAGACTTACTCCATATTCTCCAGCGTTGAATCCCATCGAAATGATATGGAGCATTACGAAAAGTGACATCACAACGGAGCTCCAAAATCAGCATGCAAAGACTATGACGGGTGATCCCGAAGGACAAACAAATGAACCAACCGAACTGGAGGATGCCATGTTTGGAAACCATTGCTAGTGATGCCGAGTCTCATAGCACGAAGGAGCATTGTCAGGATGCAACTAACCATGTTCGTGTAGATTATCGGACAGCTATCAAAATGCTTGATTTTTGATATATTTGATCGTTGTCTAACCACTGAACGTTTTTCTGAACGGGAGTCATAAATCGGGAAGTTCTATCATTATTGGAGTCGATAGGCATTGAATAGTTCGTAGACTTAAGGGCACATATACAATTACAGTGTGCTAGTTATCCACTTTGCGTTTATCTATAATTTAGTACAAAACCAGTCTCTCGGTAGGTAGTGTTTTCCAGGGCACGTGGTGATTAAAGAAAAATTGAGGCTGGAAGTTCATGCATCATTAAAACTGAACGGTCATGCAAAACCAACAGACTAGGTTGAGCAGGTCGACATTGTGCTTATCGTTAGGGGGTAAATAGTACAGGCCAACAACTTTTGGGGTCGATTCCGGTTTGGTCAAAATAATCACGGACAGTTGGATTCGAGGGGAGAAACTAACTGCAGTAGTTACCACAATCATCTTATGCATGCCAAGTATGTCAAGTGTGCATTTCAATGTCAGAAATGCGTAAGCAATCGCATTTGATTCAAAGGAATCGGTTTTATTCAAGAGAATCTCGGCCTCAATGAAATTTACTCATTGGGTTATTATGCAATGAATCATGCTCACGTTCACGTCTGGGTACGGTGACCGACTTATCGATCCATCGCTTCCTTACCCGACAGACAGAGGTCAATTAACTCCGAATTCGTTCATTCGTATCTATGACGCATACTCGATCAACGATCAGGAACATAACGTCCCCGGGTGGAACGGGTGTGTGCGGGGGGACGGGACGGCCCACCTCAACCCACACCCCTGAAACAGTCAACCTCGCTCGGTAACTCACTGAAAGGTACTTCTGTTTGTTTACGGGGAAGTGAGTTCATTCGGACTGGACGGGGTTTAGACAGACCCGGTCCAATAAGTGAAATTTGACGGCCGAAACACCAATAGTCTTGTGGGATTTCCAATGGAGTGCGATTGGTTGGATTCACTTGAAATTACGGTGGATTTAATTGAAGTTACACCGTTTTTACTTGAATTTGAAAAGGTATAGTTACGGTCTGAAAGTTACATCTGCGGTAGTGCTACTGGATTTTGGGAATTGAGGTTGTTCTCGTAAAGTGACGACTTTTCAGTGGCTATCTTTTGAACCCGATTTTGCTAAGCGTCATTAAATCATAACACGCATACAGTTGACTTCATCTGTTAAAGAGCGAATAAAACAAATTTGTTCAACATCCGAAATTTATTTTTTTAATTATTACCCGCAGCAGCACGAAGTGCCAACGACCAGTTCGAGGTTAACACACTCGTGCATTTGTATGGTAATCTTGTACCTAATTCTCATCAGACGTAGCCCCCAAATTATGTTACGCACTAGATTTTATGATGTCATGCGACCGAGTGGTCGGGAGAGCCGTCGAATAAGTCGTTGCCTATTCTAAGTTCACAGCGGATTCCAATTTCACTTTGTGAATTCGCTTTACGAGAAAGAAAACAACACATATGGAAACCGTGTGCATTCACATTCTCGTGATGTTCCCTTCTGGTTTTTGTGCGATAACAGCCATTGTTCAGTGTGTTTTTCTTTTACGACCACCATCTTCGAGATTTGGTTCCACTTCATGCATGATAAACTTTTAACACCGTTCCAGGGGCTGTCCCCCGATTAACAGCAAATCGCACCAAATCAACAATGTTCTTTATGAAACGTTTGCAAACAAATTGCCACGCTTGGTGACCAGGTAAAATGGAGTTGTTCTTTATTTGTTAATCACGAGCCGAACGAAATAGCGCAATCTCAGCAATCTTTGTACCGGTCACTGTTATCTTTTTTCATGACTATAAAAGTGATGATGTCGCCTCGACTGGTGATGAAACATTTGCAAACAAATTACCAAGCTCGGCGAACAGGCGAAATAGAAAGCGAGCAAACTATTTGATGAATTGATAGCTGCTCTTATTACTTCTCGCTCGGCAATGTTGCTTGGCGAACCGTTGTATTCCTGTTATGCCGATTCAGAAGAGGACTAAATGCGGAACCTAGGTGACCTCATTACTCTGATTACCGTTCCTAACATGTGTCGGTGAATCTGCAGTAACATGTGTATAGAATTTTCATGAATCATCAAAATACAATTATTGGTTCTGCATTTGTACGCAGTATGCCTTATTCATAACTTTCTTTGAATACTGGCGACATCTGACGCGCTCTTTTCGTAGTTGACCGTACTAGTTAGGTGTCGTAGTCACGCCAATTGCATTTTAGCTTTCATCGATCTGAATTATACGGTGCTGGCAGATCAGTTAATTGTAGACGGAATTGGACCATAGTTATACGGCATTTTGAAACAGACAAATGTTATGAGAGATGACAATTTGAAGCACATACATCCTTCTTGATCGATACACGAATGTCACAACTCTCTGTGATTACACTGTTGTTGAAAACTAATCGTACGGGATTTCTACTACCATGACGGAATTCATGATTTCTTCCAAATGCATTTGATAGTTTTGTATCACGTGTAAAAGATCCCGATAAAAACTAAGTGGTTTTGGGACTAAATGTACTAACCAAACTGACTAGCTGTGAAGGGGTTTACGTGAGTGATATAAGGCAGACACGGGATTATAAACCCGAACTGCGCAATAATTAACACAACGGTAAAAGTTTCATTCCGCAATTACTACTGCTAATAACGAAATCATCCGTGTGCTCATTGCAGCGCGTACATATTCTTTTCTACAAATTTGTCATCTACGGATTGTGATGGTATTATGTTGATCAAAACCGTGACTTGCTGCCAGCGATTTTGTGCAAGACGTCAATGTCATCAGAATAATTGAAGTAGTTCACTGTTGCTCTACAGACGAGCAAAACTCACCATCACCATAAAAACTACGAATTAAATTTCATGGGAACAATAGACCAACAAACATTTATCTACACAATATTCAACTGATGATACCCAATGTCACTAATCGCATGACCTGGTTCTGTTATCTCTTCCGGTTTGGTTGTGATCCGCTCCCACCAACTTTTATTTTTCTCCTCAAACTCAAACCTCATTGTTCCGCCTGAAACTTCAAAGCTTCACCACACTAAAGATTGACCAACTGTTCAACTATTTCAGCGCTACTAAATTTTGGTCTGTACAGATTTGATTATTCTGCAATACACCAATGTTGGATGATGCCCGAACTCCGCTCGGTGAGATAACACCTGATTGACGAAACACATCTGCCACATTGAGTCATTTTTATCGAAACGTTAAAGCCATTTGTGGTTGCGCTGAATTTTACGTGTCCCCAAGATCAGTACACGGAAACTCTTTATACGCACCAATTCATAAGATTGGCTAAAGAACCATGCAACCAATGCTAAGGTTACGTAATTATCGTTATTTAATGGCGGTCACACACAAACGCAAGTGCTTGGCTATCACAGATTGTAACGATTTGGACTTGAACGGGTAAGCTCCCCGTATGTGTGTGTACGTCGTTTTCCGGAGAATATAGTGATATAAATGGGGTCGTTAAGGACCGAACAGATCTGATATGAAGGAATGACGTCACGGACGTGGTGCACTAATCTTCCCTGTGGGTCGTCTTTTGGACGGACCTCGTCACAGAATAGAAAAGTTAGGTGATGGGAGTGACTGTAATTAACAATGGGACTTGTACATCTTTCTCTGG
>UZAN01051864.1:6027-17952 GCA_900618425.1 Echinostoma caproni | reverse complement strand
CAAACTGCATCAGCAATTGCTCTCTGTAATCAAGCTCGGTTTACCTGTTTGATTCCTTATTCCTTCAAGGCAGTAGTTACTTGCCCAATAAGTTCACATCGCCTGTTGTACCTACAAATGTTTCTCCATCAGTTTTGGTATGCATTTAAATGGATAAATGTTTTGATCAATTTATGAGTACCCATTTTATAATCCCTATTCGAAATTCCTTTTAATTTTTTTTACAGTAGGTGTATTATTGCTGTAAAAAGATCATACCTGAGCCAACCTGTGGGTTGCTGTCATTTCCAGAAGGCCTACGATGCATATTCAATGTGCTGTTAGTCGAGATATTAAATACTTTGTCACCCGGACCCACAAACAGGAAGGGAAGCTGACGTAAATACAGAAGGAGGTGAATCAGCATATCAAGAACATGCTGATAATGGAGGTCAGCTGTGAAATCGCCCTCGGCAGAAGCAGGAATACCGTCGTAAAGGGCAACACAGAACCCTACTATGTCGTCGCACGCCAGAGGGAATGAGACCTAAGGCATAGCGTTACTAATCTCCTAAGAATTTCAGGTATGTTAGGGGTGTTCCCGCAAAGGAGGTGGACCGGCAAATTATGCGGTACCCAAATGGGCTGCCATTCCGGTACTAGTGGTATTCGGGGGGATTTCGGTAGAACCGGATTTCTTTGGCACAGGACAGAGAGAGCGCATGAAACGTTTATTCGATGTTATATTAATGCTCTCGCTACGAAAACCTCCATTACACTCACCGATATGCTTAATCATCTATATCACCACCCTCCAGGTTGTCAATCCTGTTTTAGATCGGTAATAAATGTTAAACCTACTCCTTTTCGTCACACACTTTCGGTCTCCGACAAAAATCCAAAAATCTCTCTGGTCGGACGTTTTTTCTCTGAATAATTTCACTCCATCTACTTGGATTTCAATGATCTCATTACATACTCAACCAACATTCTTGCTATCCATTATCTCATTTCACGATGCGTATGATTTTCATACTGTTCGACTCCCGTACTCCAACTCCAATTTTTCAAATTTTCCATTTAGTTGCGCCGTATCTTCCACCCATCCACCTCTGCCCATGACCTCAACCCTTAAATCAAGTCGGAAGGTTGTGCATGTTGCTACCAGACTTTGGTTGCCTCATTCTATCATTTGTATGCCACAGATTCACACCCATACACACGCGAATTGTGGTAATTGCGTATCAAATGAAAGTTCTTGTTTCTTTACATGATCGATTGCCTTTGTACAATTTTGGTGTGTAATACAATTCGACTTCGAATATTCTGGTGTTATATTTCATACTGAGTACTAGTTCGGTTGGAGCTGAACTGTGCGGATTTATTGCGATTCGAATTCCGATACCAAGTACAGATTACCACATGAATGCATTGATGTCCAGTATAAACATCACGATGTTATCTGTGGTTTGGTTTATTTTTCTAGCAGAGCGAACGCCACTGCCTTTCAAGGCGCTATATTCTATTAGTTTATTGCCTAGATCTTATTCGATGACAATCGATCAAGCCAAACAGCTTTCGCTTACACATGACCTAGGCAATCTTCTGTTCACCTCTGTTGTTTAATTCATTTATTCTCAGCTGTAATTCTCTGGCTGATCGTCCATCTGTCTCCTCCTATCTCTCAGTTGTGATCCTCCGTTTTAATCCTGTTCTAGGACACATTCGGAATTTTTGTTTTAATTAAATAAATTCAGAGCTTTGTTTTTCACGAAACCCGTGAAGCATGCGAGAAGCATGATCATATGTTGTTAAAAAAATACTTACGATCTTGGCAATGATATTGTTGAAAGTGATGTTGACAAAGATGATGATAGTGATGAGGCGTGTAATTGTCACCATTCATTTCGATTGCAATGGTCAACGTCACGAACGCGATGCAGTTGAGAACGACACAAACCGTTAGATCACCAGAGGTCGTTGTGTCAATCGAATGGACTCTACACTTCTGCCACCCAGGGTTGATATTCCTAGCGAGACATATGCAAGTGCAACCAGACGCAGCCTAGCAGAAATAGTTAGCCCCGTACTAAATATCAACCCCAGGATTGAGGGCAACTGAAACAAAAAAACGGAGAAAGAACTCGGTGTAGCACCCAAGTGCAAGGTCAGCCAGGTTAAAGAAACAGAGGACCAAAGTAGAAAAAGAGACTGTAGCTGCTGTATGCTAATGCTTGCAGTATGGGGACCAAAGAGAGAAAAATTAGAGTTAACTCCAGAGGCTTCGACTCTATAACTGTGATAGAAACCTGGCTGCACCANAGTACAATCGCTGGTACGGCATGGATGCTGCGTGTACAGGGCAGATCAAACTGACAATCGGATTAGCGGAAGAATAATGATCCTGGTAGCCAACGACCATAGGCAATTAAGTGGGAGGAAGTTGGTAACACCCAACGTTCAAGCTACCTCCTGTTGCACCAAAGCACCAGGAAGGGAAAACTGGATAGCATGTGCATACAGAAGCCCGGCGTCTAGCCAGAATGAAGACCGCCAGCTTCTGTAATTATTAAAGAGTGTAGCAGAAGAGAGTAGAACCGTATTAATTGTTGGAGACTTCAACGCCCTGGAGGCAAAATGGGAGGAACTGATTGCTCCAACCGACACATTTCGGACGCCATAGTAGTTTTGCACCAGGATTAGCTTTTGTCCAGCGTGTCACAAGTCTAACAATGTGGCGGGTAGGAAATAACCCGGGCCCTTAGAATTGATCATCACGAAACATTCCAATGAGGTAAAGTGCTTGGAAATCACGGTACCACTAAGACAGAGTGACTATGGAGTGTTGCATTTCATTATTCCAGGAGCAATCAATGTGCCTCAGCCAAAGTAACTAACAGTTTACCAAAAAAATCGATAAACGAGTTCGCTGCCAGCCTGTACTGGAACGTGCCTTTCGGGAACGTTGTAGAAGGTTGGAAACTCTTTAAAGAGCAGCTAAAGAGTGTCTGCACCACCCAGAACTGTTAGAAGAAATGGAGGGGCTGCCTCATTGTAGAGCCACGTCGCCAAAGCACAGCTATTCAAAGGACAAGCGTAGAGTCGCTTCAAAAGTAAAAGGAGCCATAGATGACTATGGCAATACAAGGGGGCTAATGAAAATTCCAAAAGAGTGCAGATGGCTTGTCGACTTTAATTGAAACGAAGGCTGGTAAACAGAGCCAAGAAATGTCCGACAGCCTACTATAACTATGTTCAATCTTGTTCAGCTACCAGAATAACGGTTGGATGCTTTATGACCGCCAGGGACAGCATGCTCCGATTAATAGCGAGAAAGCCGAGGAAAGATGTACGGTTTTCGAAACAGTCTATGTTTGGGACGCCGGAAAACTACCTGGAGGGATGCCGAATAATTCAGTTTCCGTAATAGTTGACCTCCATGTAACATCGGATTAAATCAGGGATATTGTGCAAAGTCTAAATGTGCACAATGCCAATGGGCCGGACGGGATTCATTCCGCCGTCCTCAAACCCATTGCGGTCATCGTGGTGGGACCGCTCGCGGAAATTCTCGATTGGTCACCTCGAGCGGCTCGGTTGCCCAACGACTCGATGACGGCTATAGTTGTCCTCATTCAAAAAGGGAGCGATAGAGAACAGCTGACACTAGTTATCGGTCCATGAGTCTAATGTCTGTTGCATTAAAGGTACTCCAAAGGGTAGTTAGACCACCGGCCAAACACCGCACAAAAATGGATTTTGTACATGAAACAAACCTCAGAGACATTCTTCATCTTGCACGTTATATGAAACTGTATATTTCATCCTGCTTGAAGAACAGTGTATCGTTTTAACTGAAATGTAAGCACATAAGCTTACACAAGTTACAAATACAAAAAATAACCGATAAACAGTATAGCTTCGTTAAAAGCAAATCCTGTTTCACCGATCTACTCTCTTACCTGGACGAAGTCACGAGACGCCTTGACAGGGGAGAGCGAGTCCGAACATGCTACCTAACTTCAGGAAAGCTGTCTACTTAGTTAGCCATTGCTGCCTTCCACACATACTGGCATGTCTTAGGTTTACCCCGGGGTTGGTAGAATGATTGAGAGCCTACCTACGAATTAGGAAGTTTCACGTGAGAGTAGATGACGGAATATCATGACCTGCTGAAGCTTGCAGTGGGGTCTACCAAGGGTCTTTACTAGGATCAGTGCTGTTTCTCATGTGCATCAAAGATATGGTTCTTGCCCCGCACTGTCCGCAGAACTTCCTTGCCAACGACGCTAAGGTCGTAGTCTGGTCAGATAAGCCGCAACTACAGGAGAATCTGAACTGGATTCAGCGGGGACGGCTCAATGGGAACTCCCACTGAATCCAAACCAGTGCACACAGTTACTGTCGGTTGGCACCAATAGTACGAGGCGATGTGCAAACCCGGGAAGCCATTCACCTCTAACGAGAGACGAGGTTGTTAGGGTCTTGGGAACCGTCATAGACGGTACCTTCAAACCGACGCCTCAGCGTTTGGCAACTACAGATAAAGGTAATAGAGCGCTCCATCAATTCACGAGAGCTGTAGTTTATCGAGAGGCAAACGTGATTGTTCCCCTATAGAAGGTCCTTGTGAGGCCACATCTAGGGTACTGCTTGCCTGAGTGCCTTACTTGGTGAATGACACCAAGGTCCTGGAGCGATCCATAGAGGGTTTATGAAGTCCATAGACTGCATGAGAGATATTAAATATATTTATAGGCTCAAGAAGTTAAACCCGTTCTCCTTCAGGAGAAGGAGAATGAGAAGGGCACCTCATAGAGGCTTTGAAGCAGCTGACCGGCACCTCGGCAACAGAAACACCTCTGCTGCACCTATCTTAAAACACCAAAACTAGGGGCAATGGGTGCAAACTGGACAAACCCAAGGTAACAAGGATTTATCCAGCACATTTTTCCCCATCGGGTGAATAATGCGTGGAACCGGTTACCACGGACAGATGTTGCAGCTAGTAATCTTGAGACTTTTAAGCAGCAGCTGAACGATGCATAGTGGCGTATATTTTCCCGAAGATGAATAAAACTAAATGACCTGAAATCACTATACTCGAAATTCCCTGGCTCTGCCTATGCTATTAATTTTTATTCTGCTGTTATCTGTTCTCATGGGGATTCATGGGCTTGGGAACCGAGGTTTCACGAGTAGGCTGGATTCTGATGGTAGGTTTACGGGTCGGTGTCGGATGGAAGTCCTCGGAGCAGTTGTCTGTTACTCCGTATCTGAATTTAGCTGAAACGAGATAGAGTTACGAGGTCTACTGGTCAAATGTGTTTTCCTGCGCTCCTAAGTAAGCAATAGTCAATACCGCATTAACGCAGATTAGAAAGCACTTGTTACCACACTCATCGCAGTATTTCGAGGGTGCCAACCTTTATAAAATCCGTTCTAGGAGTTCAGGACGCACACCCAAACCATGCAGTCATTTGTTCAGCAGTCGGGGCAAAAGAAAAAAGAAAACCAATGGGCTAGGTAGATAGAGGGGGTGGAGGTGGTTTCCTCCCTTACCATAACAGGACCGCAACTGGAGCTAACCTGGCACGGGACAAATAGGTTGCCCCAGCGACACATAACTCACCAGCTCCGACCAAGGTTTTGGTGTGTGGATGAATGCAGTGTCTGTGTGCGTCCGTATGCATGAGTTCTGTTGGCAGTCAGGGAAGCAGTACCCTGTGTCCCCACCCGACGGTTGTTTTTGATTGTGAGTGATTATTCGAGAGAGATTCTACTGGCGAACCACTTGCGCGTTTCGTTTTTTAATTATTTCATGCTTCCTTTTTATTCTGAGCTTCCATTCTTTTCTATTTCCTCGTTTTCTTTTTTTCCTTTCATTTCTCTTTCGTTAACGGTTGATTAGATAACTCGCTATTTTGACTCGTCCTAAGGTTGAAGCCTGATGTGTACCTTCTTTTTCATTTCTTATTATTTCTGCGTTCAACACCGTAGGTCTTTGGGTTCCAAAAAGAGTTTATCTTATCACCCATCACTCACTTTCGAGTGTTCGTCGCATTATTGTCTATTCGTTGGGTTTTCCTTTTTTATCGCTATAGCTTTCTTTTCTTTTTTTCTGCATCACCATTGATGAAACTCCTGCTTCCTTGCTTGGATGAGTGTTAAGTTTAGTGATGTATAGGTGTTTCATCACCTGGATGAGAAGACCTTTGTGATACGTACTGACTGACCATTTGTCTGCTCTCTATCTTTTTTGCAGAATGCAGCTCTATCATCAGTGGGGGCAGATTAAAGATCAATTTAGGGTGTCAGGCACCAACGTCTCCTCATCTTCAAACATACACAGTATACGACAACTACAGCAATCAAAGACCGGTGCTTAAATGCCCATGGTTGGGGTCATTCGGATTGCCGGTAACGATCTGTCGAACGGAGCACCAGAATATTGTCCTGCTGTGTAAGTCAGTTAGTAGCTTTTTGAATGAATGTTCACCTATAGCTTAGACTACTGTAGTTGGCAGTGAGTTCCAAGATCGACATATACGTACCGAAAGCAGTGTTTGGACTCTCAGTCTGAGACGCTGCCCCTCCAGTTTCGTAGGATAGCTACGCTGTGCTGACGAAGGGGCCATCGGGAAGAAATACCTGTTGGGTTGCTCTTAGATCAGGTTGCTCCTTACTCTTCTATGCTTCACACTGTACAAATTCAGCGGACGGAGTCTGTTCAGACGAGGATTGTGTGACTAACCCTGTGCTTGTTTTATGGCTCTCCTCTGTGCACGCTCGATGGTGTTCATAAACGTCCTAAACTGCAGTGGGCACACACGAGTGTGTGGCTTGATGAGAGTTGCAAAAATCCTAAAGAAGTCGGTTTACCTGGTTCAGTCTAAACTTTCCCTCCACGCCAAGATTTATCAGTTAATTTGCAGGGCCCAATCATTGGTAATGATTTTGCCCAGGTGCCTTTCGTTTCTGACACACTGAAATGTTATGCATCCCAACGAGTAGTCGTTTTTGCGGTTCCCGGAGAAGTGCATTACTTTACAATTTTCGGAGTTGACCGGCAAAGCATTTGCAATAAACCAGGAAATACTCTGTCTATGTCTTCTTACAGAGCATACTTGTTCAGTGTGTTTGGAATTTCTCGGAAGATCTTGACGTCGTCTGCATGTATCAAAAGGTTTGATTGTATGCCAAATGGGAGATCGTTCAAAAATATAGTGAACAATCTGGAACCTGCGACAGAGCCCTGAGGCACCCCACCTGGTGTATTTCATGTTGACCTTTTTGAAAATCCTTCGAAACCGATGATGAATCTATGTGACATAACTCTTTCCTTGTGTTGCTTATCTATTGACCTTTCTCAGTCACAAGCACCCCACATTATTCTTTATCTGTTGATTCGATGCCCGCCACATTTCAATGTGGCGTAGTCAGAGAACGTGCGCGACTTGTTGCCTCTCTGTGCACATCATATTTGGCTCTCGCTTGCTTGAGTGCTTTTGGCCGCAAATTGGAGCTTTCCTTCATTGTACAGTTTGTAATGATTTCCCTAATTTAGTATTGTAGAACACTACGAATCAATCGTGTTTTGTTTGGGGATTGATATCGATTTTGGCCACGCGTCACTCAAATGCAATTTGATTGACGTACATTGTGTGCTCCAACCCTGTCCGAGAGGGCGCCGTTTACTCGAACCTGGAAGTTTCGATCGCGCAGGTAGTCTGAGACCTGGGTTAGTAAGGTTTCGGAAAATCTTATGTCCGCCAGCCTCTCTACTCCAAGACAGACGGACGTAACGAGATTACCAAGTTGTCGTAGCACAGTGAGACACCTGGGGTTGAAATGCCATAAACTGGACACAATTTCGCTGAATGCACACGTCCTGTGACCTGAATGAATCTCGGTGTAACCCGGAGAAGGCTGGATCCCCCCTTAACTACTTCCCGGGAGTTTCAGTCGAGATAACGGCAGACGAGAGCCCACAGTTTTATGCCAGGAGAGTATTCTCATGCCGCAGATGGTGACCTCTGCAGATGAACTCCTTCAGGTCCTAACGGAGCTCATTCTAACTAAGGCAGCAGGACTAGATAGCATTCATCCGGCTATTCTGAAGCCGCTGGCTGCACACATTTCCGCGCCCCTCAACCAGCTATTTAATGCGTCCATCATGCAGGGGCAGTGACCCAGGGACCGGCTACTGATGACAGCCACACCTCTTCACAACGCGGGAGAACTTAAGGCGTGCTCTGACTATCGCCCAGTCAGCCTGATAGTGGTAGTGCCTAAAGTACTAGAAGGAGTATTGCGTCCCGGGATTGCGAAAAGCGTTGACGGCTGATCAACACGGGCTCTGAAGGAGGGAATCATGCCTGTTAATCCGCTTTTGCTTTCTTGATGATGAGCGACAGGAAGGACGGAGTGGAGGTATGATACCTAGACTTCCACAAAGCATTTGACTCTGTCAATTATATACTACTGCTGACGAAACTGAAGGCTTTTGGGCTGCCAGAGGGACTTATGAACTGGATACGCCACTGCCTAACAGGTCTGAGGACTTTTTGGAAGCAGATTATAGCATATCAGACCAGTAACGAGTTCTTGGTGAAGTTCCTTAGGGCTCTGCTTTAGGCCAACTATTTTTCCGCTTTAAATTTACGACCCCAGCACCGACTTGAAAATAATCCTGCTGCAAGTTAGCTGTTGATATAAACGTCCTTGGGAAGGCAACGACGTAGTCAGTCTAGAGAGACCTCAACAAAATTTATGCGTGATCGGCTAAATGGGACCTAACTCTCAATACTCTGAAATGACAGCAACTGATCAGAGATAGAGACAGGTAACGCGGGTGTACACTGAGCCCCCGGTACCAGTCTCAGTAGATGCCCAAGGTATCCACAGCCAAAGACTTAGAAGTCAACGTTATTGTGGACTTATAGCCTGGACTCCAGTGTGGAGAGGCAGCACAACGGGCATCAAGAGTCTTGCACCAGCTAAAACGCGTGGTGAGCTCAATGAAACCGGAAGTCTTGCTACCTCTCTACAATGCCTACGTGCGACGACAACTTGTTTACTATATCCCAGCTTGAAGCCCGTTCCTGAAAGAAGACATAAACAAGTTGGAATCAGTCCAACGTCTCTTCACCAAGTGGTTTCCTGGTTTAAGACATCTCTTTTACGAGAGGAGACTCTAATCAATAAGCCTATTTTCGAGTAGGCGTAGAATACATGGAGACTTGATTGAGAGTTATCAAATCCCTAGGGGCTTTATGAACATACCACAGGGTGCGCTGCTCAAACTCAATGAAGCAACGAATCTGAGAGGGACGCACTAAAACTGGCTAAGGAATAATTGAGGACCCGCTTGAGAACGTCGTCCTTCGCGGCTAGAGTTGTGTATGGTTGGAATACGCTGCCGGATGAAGTCATAACTGCCAAATCGACATCAGATTTCAAGCGCAGGCTATAAATTGTATGGATCTGGTTGCTCGAGAAGAAGAGGCGGGGAATATGTTGAATATTTCGGACGCAGCTGAATAGAGGATCACTAATGATTCTATTTCATTCTGTGTATTTTTTCCGCAACAGCTCCCTGACTCGCGTCTACCTCACCTCTTCTACCACCGTTCTCTTTGAGTCCTTTCTATCTCCCCTCCTCATCCTCTAGAGGGATCTCAGGTTGTACTTTTCCCTACCTTTTATAAATTAGCCCTCATCCTATTGCTCTAAATCTTCAATCCCAATGACTGGCTGGCAATCGAATGCGTTTGCAAGTTGCAAAACCATTTTTGATAAAACCCCTCTGACTGGAGCCTTACGAAGAGAGGTCCCTCATGGTCGTTGTATACTGTTCGTTTATTTGAGGAAGATTTTCTCCTCCTTTATCGTAGCACTAGGGGAACTACGGAGGGATGGAGTACGACCAAATGTTGCCGGAGCTGGGGTTGTTCTCTCGAGGGAGGAGAAGAAGTAAAGGTGATCTAATAGAAGCGTTCAAGATAATAAAAGGCTTGACGCAGATAGAGGGCACTCGTAAGCCCAGTTGTAAGATAAAAAATAGCGGAACCCTTAGGGGACACGCTCTAAGGTTGAAGAAGGAAGGACCCACACTGGGGGATCAGAAGTCACTTCTTTGCAGTAAGAGTGGTAAATGACTGGAATAACCTGCCTAGTGAAGTCATAGAAGTCCACACCGTAACGCGATTCAAGCTGCAGCTTGACAGAGCGTGTGGTGACATCTTTGTCGAGGAATGAGGAGCACACCAAAGAAGTTGTATCATGGTGACTGAATTATAAGTGTGTAGTGGAAGATCAAGAGGAGTTGAGTGGACGAATGATACCAAGCTGGAGCATTTGGTCGAACTCTGCTCGAGCCATGACCGACTTCTTGGGTGTGAGTCGGCTGGGTCTGGCGGTGACGGTTTGACCTTTGGTGATGATGCTGTGGGTCACCTCGTGTGTACCACTGGCAGGTTCGTAGGGGGGCTGTGTCAACTATGAAAATTCACGAAGAATATTTGAGAAGACAGATAACTCGGGTTCGGATAGACGGAGTCCCATGTAATAAATGCGCGTTGCACCAGCGCTGACAGATAATGAGGTGGAGCTGTCCAGTAGTTTTGCTGCTTGACAACAACGAGTCCAGAAACAGACAAAAGATCGGCAACAATGATGACAGTGTGGACATCAGCGATGGTGAAAATCCACCGGAATCGCCGTCATAACCCAAGATCGACGGTGATGGAGCGACGGCCGTAGGTGTGAATGCGACTAGGGTGACAGCGGCTGATTGAAGGTGGCGGTAGTGTGCCGTACGAAAAATCACGTACAGTTCACGACCGGTGTCGATCAAAAACCGGATACCAGTGCTTCGATCTTGGATGAATAGAAGACGACTAGGGAGGATTCCGGAAACAGGAGAAGTCATTATTTTCCGGCTATGGGGTTTCCCTGTGAGGTGAAAGAACAGAATGGGGTGCACCCTTTGGCGTTTGGGGCAAAAGATTTGGTGATACCAGCAATGTTGCGAGTTAGAGCTGGCTGGTTGGTAGTTTCTACGGGTCTGTGAGGTTGAGCGACTGCAACTTCGGTGGCAACTAGATGACCGTTAGAGGGAGAGATGAAGAACCAAACGCTGCATTTGCAGTTGAAGGTATCCCAGTAGCGAAATGATATCATCACAGCGAGGAGCGATCGGGGTTGGGTTGGAGCAACCGATAATGTGTTGCGAAGCTGGCTTTCCTTCGAACATTTTATCTGCGACCATTGTTATTTCATCTAACGAACAGTTGGAGAGGAGGGATAAAACTGCCCAAATTCGTGGAGGGAGACGCTTCAACCAACGCTGGAGGAGGATAGTGCCATTAAGTAATCGGGTACCAAGGAGTTGATTCATGTGTCGTCACAACTAGCACGGGGTGCGGTTGTTAATTTTGAGAACCCCAAACAATTCATCCAATCGCCTTTCATCCGACACCGCTGCGCGGGTGATCAATGTCTCCTCTAACTGAGTGTACGTTTCCTCTACCTCCAGTTTTGATTGCTCTATGTGTGAGACGTACAATAAACAAAAAAGAAAATGTTTGAAGAACCCGGCGTATCGTAGAAAAATATGAAACTGGAGATCACCCAAACAGGGGCTCACCAAATATATAGTGAAAACGATACTGCATATAGGAGTAACAATGAAATGAACGGTGCACGGAATGGACTCAGAAGGATTGCTGGGTTGGTTGATTGATCCTGTTCTTCGGACGTGTGGCTATGGTTGGTGGTGTGCAGTGGAGCTGAAAGGGATGGCTGTGACAGATGACGGACGGCTTGACGATAACTGATAATGTACGAGTAATGCTTCAATAATATTCGAATAATAATAATACTGATAATAATAACGGTATATTTCGCGAAGCCCGCGAAGCATGCTAGTGCGCATGATCAAAA
>UZAN01051863.1:955-14433 GCA_900618425.1 Echinostoma caproni | reverse complement strand
GTTTTTCAAGGGAATTTATCGGCCAACTACATCAGGAAGAATAAAGACTGCAGGCCGGTTAGAACAAGGGAACATTTCGCGGAGTTGAACCTCTGTGAAATCGACGTCGTCCGAGAGCTCAATGCCTTAAATAGATATAAAGCAGCAGAACCGGGTGGATTGCATCGCGCCGTGATTCAGCGTCTAGCAAATGCATTAGCAGGACCGGTCACGAAGTTATTAAAGGAGTCCGTTGGTACTTCCAGAGGACTGGAAAACTGCAACCGTAGTGGCCATCCACAAGTCGGGCCGTAATCACAATGTTTGCAACTATAGGCCAGTGAGTTTGAACTTGGTCTTCTGCTAGTGTGCAAGTGGATAGTTAGGAAACATATGATAATGATTATTATAATAACGGTATATTTCGCGAAGCCCGGGAAGCATGCAAGTGCGCATGATCAAAATGTACAACAATATGAAACGTGAACAGTAGAGAGCAAAAAGTAATAGTACAAAGAGTGTAGGTAGGTAATTTTGAAACAGGTACGCAGAATATCGTAAATGTGCCTTACGTTCAAAACGAAACACAAAGCGGACAATGTCATAAAATGGAGTATTGGGGGTGATCTGTTATGTAATGCACGTTATGTTGAACGTATGTCTTATGACAAGTAATGGCAAGACAGAAAATTTGGAGTTGGAATATTCGCTCGGGAGAAAATGCGCGGAAGCGAGTTCAAAGAGAGAAACAGAATAGCGACGAAGAAAGATTCATAATTTCAGAGGCAGAGCTGCAATCGAACTGAATCGGAGTACAGTAATTCAAGAAGAGACGACAGATGACTAGTGAAGAAACTGTTTCATATGTCCATACAGTTGGGAGGACTTCTGTGATCACTAAACAATGGGCCTCGGAGCTTCACCGTTAACGGACTGATTGGTTTTTATTTATATTATTGAGGCGTTGGTCGCTTTGATGTGGGACTGACTATACGCTAGACATCCAACCTTAAAACACCTTGTAGGTGAGGCAGGGGGTGTGATCCTCAACCTGGTCCGGAATGCGGACGCATGTAATCTAAACGGTGGATACAACCGCGCCCAACGACCATTGCCGGAGTCAAATTGTCCATTGTGGGTGTAGACCCTAAGCCCTCGGCAGGCCCAAGCCAACCGAATCTGGAATAAAAAGGACAAAACTCGGCAGTCTGGGGTAATACCCAGCTGGAAAGGGAAGAGGGGAACAGCGTGTTGCGAAAGAATATGCGGAGCGCGTAAGTGCACGAAAGTATATATATTGATATATATATATATATACATATATATATATAAAGGAAAGTGCGCACACGAAAAACGCAAGTGAAAAAAATGAAGCGAATCAGAGGTTTCAACCCAACAGGAAGGAAATATAATGTCAAGAATTAAGGTTGACAAGTCTAATGTAGGTTTTCCCCTGAAAGGTTTGGGTTCCATAGATCTAGCGTAGACGTTCGACGAGTGAAGCGATTAGGGAGGAGCTGATAGGTGAACACTAATGCCACGTCAGCCTGTGCCACGGGGAAGAGATAGCTCGGAGGGATCAACATGGAAGAACAGAAAAGAAATTGCAGAAATTATAGAGGAGAAACGTGCGATTATTCGGATAAGAGAAATGTTTAGTAATAATCTAGTGCTGAAGGTCGAACACTGCACCAACTTAAGCTCACTTACTGCGTCAGAATTTGTTGTTGTTATGTTGGTTTCCATCTGAAAAAGTTCGTTTCATTGATCATGCTTTGAAGCTCGACCAGTGTACTGATTAGAAATAACTAAAACATGGCCACAGATGCCTAGTCGGCATGTGCCAGAGACATAAATTGAATCAGACGAGTGGAGATAAAGGATGGACCGAGATAATTAGGGATTACGGGTAAAGCCTTATGTTGGTTTCCACTTGACAAGCTTTGTTCCACTGATCAAGCTCTGAAGCTCGACCGATGCACTGATTAGAAATGGGTTGAAAAGTGATCACTGCTGCCTGGTTAGCATGTGTCAGAGGAGTGGGACGAGGGTTAGAAATGAAAGAGGAGATCAGCAATATTGAGAACTATGGGCGAGAAACCAGTTATAGGTTTTCACTTAACAAGTTTTTGTTCCACTGACCAAGCTCTGAAGCTCGACCAGTGCACTGATTGGAAATGGTTTGAGAAGTGTTCACGCTGCATACTGAGCATGAGCAACGGAGAGGAAGTGGATGAGGGTTAGAGGTGAAAGAACAGACCAAACGTACTGAGAGCAGTGGGTGACAAACTGTTCAAACTGTTCCACTCAGTCCCCGCCCCCCTCGAACACCCTGGTCCATACCATGTCTAGTCTGCGTTTGAAGTCTCCTGTCGAGTTGGCAGCAATGACTTTATCTGACAGTTTATTCCAATAATTCACAACTCACGCTGCGAAAGAGGACGCTCTCAGGTGATTCCTCACTCTATCTTTAACCAGCTTTGGAGAATGCCCTCTCAGGTTTGTTATTTCACTGAGCTTGAGCAGCGCTCCATCTGGTACGTCCATAAACCCTCTCAGGATTTTGTACGCTTCGATCAAGTCTCCGCGTCGCCTACGCCTGCTCAATGAGAAAAAAATTAAGGCTTGGACATGTCTGAAACCCATAAACCACTTGGTGAAGCGACCCTGCACTGATTCTAGGGTTTTCTTGTCCTGTATCAGGAATGGGCTCCAAGCCTGGACGCAGTATTCGAGGTGCGGGAGCACATAAGCGTTGTAAAGAGGGAGCGAGACTTCGGGTTTCCTAGAGCTTACCGCACGTCTTAGTTGGTGTGAGGCTCTGGATACCTAGTTTGCTGCCTCTCGGCACTAAAGTCCAGGCTTGAAGTCCGCATTAACAAGGACACCTAGGTCTCTGTCTATGGTTACCGTGGGTATCTGTTGGGACTGGTCCGAGGGTCCCAGTGTCCTGCCACCTTGCATACCTCCAGTTTTGACTAGCTGTTGACACTTCAGTGTATTCAGAGGCAGGTCCCATTTAACTGATCACGCGTATTTTCTGTCAAGATCCCTCTAAACCGACTCTGTAGCGGACTCCCCGATAAATTTTACATTCTCTGCAAACTTGTAGCAGCGGTTTTCCAGGTCGATGCTGAGGTCGTTGATGTACAGCAGAAAAAGCAGTGGACCTAAGACAGAGCGCTGTGGCACTCCATTAAGCACTCGTCCTTGGCTTGATGTGTTATTTTCTATCTTCACAACAAACCTCCGCCCTGTCAAGCAGCTGCGTATCCATTCTAGCAGTCACTGAGGCAGCCCAAAAGCCTTTAACTTCGTCATCAGTAGTCTATGATTGACGGAGTCGAACGCTTTACGGAAGTTAAGTAGCAGACCTCAACTTCCCCCCTATCGATCTTCTTAGTTAAGTCATCAAGAAAACAGAGGAGGTTTGACAGGCACGACTTTCTCCTTCTGAACCCATGTTGTTCAGCCGTCAATGCGCCTACGGTTACCACGTATTCGGCGATTCTGGCACGCAATACTCTCTCCATGACTTTCAGCACTACTGATGTCAGGCTGACCAGGTGATAGTTGGAGCACGACTTACTTTCTCCCTCCTTGTGGATAGACATGAATGTCGCCAGAAGTCAGTCCATGGGTAGTTGGTTCTGTGAGATGGAGGCATTAAATAGGCTGGCAAGGGGCTCAGCCAAGTGTTCAGCCAGTGGTCGAAGGATAGAGGGATGAATGCTATCTGGCCCTATTGTCTTAGCTGAAATGAGCTCCCTTAAGACCCGATGCACTTCATCTACAGAGATCACGTCAGGCATGAGAGTTCCCTCATGATTGCCGATGGGGGGTAAGGTTTATCGTTGTCTGGTCTGTAAACCCCTGGAAGTAGTTGAGGAGGGCTCCCGTCTTTTCTTGGTTTGATCAAGTTTGTCTCCCCCTGGCGTCAACAATCGTGCCTTTTTCCTTTCTAAGGGTACTCTTGGACTGCACATAAATGAAGTGCACCTTAGGGTTTTGTTTGGTGTTCACAACCAAGCGTTCCTTGTACCTTTTTTGCACTCATTCTGGACTCTAGTGGCCTCGCGCCTTACCACCTTGTACCTTACATGGGCGTGAAAACCTCCCGAGCTTAGATAGCGCTGCCAGGCCTCCTTTTTGCGCCGCATCGCTTTTTCGACACGCCCCCTCCACCNCCAGGGCAGTTTGCCACGGCGTCCTAACCTTTTATCGGGCGCTACCTGATCTGTCAGCTCCAGCAGGTTGACCTTTACTCACTCACACTGGTCTTGCGCACTTCCTTGAGCACTCTCAGCCAACCAGTTTAGCCGGCACACCCTACGCTACAGGTCCAAGGTGTATATCTTGTTCCACTGATTCCCGAATTTTTCAGGAGCAGGTAGTCCCTGCATTCCAATCCTCATCCTTATAACCTCGTGGTCGCTTATGCCCTTTGGGTTTTCTACAACAATTCCCCGCACCTCGTTCGGGAACTTTGTGCACACGAGGTCTAGAGTAGAAGCTGTTTGCCCGAACCTCCATCTGGTCTCGCCGGTCACATTTTGGATCAGAGCCCTACAATGCAACATTTCAAGAAGCCTTTCTGCGAACGTCCCCAGTTGGGTCTTTTCGGTGGTCCAATTGATTTCCGGAGCGTTGGAATTTCCTACTGACATCACCCGATCACTATATCCAGCCTATTCAGTTAACAGCTCTAGCAGTAACTGATTCTCCTCTATGGTGGCCGATGGGCTCCTGTAGACACCAATGACGGATAGCCGGTGTTGCTCAGTTTGCACAATCACCTCCACTGCTTGTACATTCGGGATTTTGTGGTGATGCCCTTTATGTTGGCTGTGGTGGGCGGCTACGAGCACCAGCACTCCCCCTCCGGTCCGTCCATCTTGGAGATCCGCTCTGCTGGGGACATAGTTGGGAGCGCTCAGGTTACTAATTTCGTCAATAGGTCGCAGCTATGATTCTGTGATTACTATCACGTCATCCTCGCTTGCCCGTGCTCTTAGTTCGGGTCATTTGTTTCCGGTACTTGTGGCATTTGTGTACCACACCCCAAGTTCCGACTTCTCCCTTGATCCTCTTCACCTAGTAGGAATAGTCAATTTTGTGATCTTGTTGTCGCTGTCCCTATTTCTTTCATGAAATAAGCCTGCCGGTAGGCTGCTCGGTGGGGTGATTAAGCTGGGTCTGCCATAGGTGATGCTACATTGCCCTGTTTGGTCGATTGGTGTCTTCTCGGGGCTCCGTTGCAAAGCAAACCCCAGTAGCTGGGCCCTGACTTGAAGCTGACCCATTCGCGCTGTGTTAAAGCCAGGCGAGTTGGGTGGGCTTGAGAGGACGTGGGCTTTCCCACATCTGGCCGGATAGTCACCTGGCCTCGTGTGCAATGACATATCTTTCCAGAGGATTGTAAGAACCAGTCACAATGTCAGGGGTTTGCGAATTCGACGAGGACAGACCTAGGGGGTTGCCTTGCTCCGTTCCCATCCCTGTTCAGCGTCCGAGGTGTAGGACTCTCTTAATGGCTATGTGTCCTGGGAGTTCCACTATTCTTAACAAGTTGAAGCTGTGATACCTCATTGCTTGGTCCCTTCGTTTACCTTCTTTCATTGTGGACTTCGGGATACCATTTATTACCGCATCTCTATTCCTGCCAAGTACCATGTCGCTGGTCTTCTTGAGTTGGGTTAGCTCGACCTCTAACCTCCTGTTTCCCTGCTCTACTGCGACGAGGCGGGCCACTAGTTCTGAGACCACGACTTTTGAGGGTTGGTTTCCTGTGTCCTGAGTATACGCGTGGCCTGGTGTCTCAGTTTTAGACGCACCTAGTGGCTTATCAGGGTTTCTTCTCTTCTTTTTTCCTTCCACTGGTTTATCAGCAGTTCCAGTCATTAGAGAAGCTTCAGGGATTACTGCCTTGTTATTTAAAGACTTCAAAGACGGCCCACCCTTACTATCAACTCTGGGGCTCAAGATGGCACTTCTGATAGGAGTTCCGGAGGCTTCTTTGCTCGCCTCTTTTTCCTTGATATCTTTGTCGCTTCCCGTGTCGTCACATTCCCCTTCAACCTTCTGCTCTTGTTGGGCTAAGCTCTTCATGCATGTCCTACATGGGACGCAATCCCAATTTAGGCTCTTGAACGTGTTATACACTCCACAGCTCACTTTGAATAGCCCACTGCATTTGATGTGATACCCAACGCAGCACGTGTTGCATTGTATACCTTCTTTCACTGCACCTGAACGGCACTTTGTGTTGCCACATTTACTCTCATTGTCTCTCTTGCGGGCCGGTGAAGGCCTGTTGGAGAGTTTAGGGATCGCTACTCGGGCTAATTTCATCACTGATTATGGATCAACATAGACTTCTAGGGGCGAACAAAACTGAGAGCTAAGAATGAGAAACCGATACTATAAAAGGACTAACTAAGAGAAACAGAAAACTGAAACAATGATCAAGCAATGTAACGGAAAGATACAAAATTTGATTTTAGATATATAATAATAATAATAATTGTATATTTCACGGAGACCCGTGAAGCATGATCAAATGTACAAGTGTATATTTCACGGAGACCCGTGAAGCATGCATAGGCATGATCAAATTTACAACATAATCATTCATATATGAGAAGCCGATTAGGAAATCTTTGAAGGTCGCATTGAACATAATTACAAATGGAACACAAAGGGACAAGGCGTCAGAGAAAAAGGTTCGAGATGGCGGAATGCTCCAAAAGAGCAAGTCGGTGGAAGTAGGATGAAAAACAAAAATCGTTATACCGGATGAATGATGAGATAATTGGAAAATACGACATTCAGTGAGTAAAAGTAGATAAGGCAAGTATAAACTAACGTCCCAGTGGTGGTTGCCCTTCCAGAATCATACAGCGCAACTCATCTGTGAGTACTTTGTCGTCAGTCGGCGAATCCCCCAAGGTCGAGATATACGTATCCGTGTAATCGAAAACGACCAAGTTGCCGTTGTTTCTCCGATATATCTGTGCCTTTTGCACCGTTCCTGTCACGTTTCCATAAACTTTCTGCTTTATCGAGGTCCACGTCAAATTTCAAACCGCTTGCGGTCACGGTAAAAAGTCAACAAAAACAGTCAGTCAGTTTGCACCGGACAGGAAATGGCCGCAGCCAATCGAGCATCCAGAGTTCCTTCGGTAGTAAGCCACGTGTTTGCCCCTACAATTGCGAGTGTTCTTTATCACAGTTCTACACTTTTTCTTCTCATCCCAGTCGTCTCCACCTCTGCAAGGGACAGACCGGACAGAGGCATCCTGTGTGACGGTTTTCAACAGCTTTGTGTTTCTTATTTCATTATCTTTCTTTTCTTATCTCCTCTTTCTCTCTTGTGAAATCAATGTTTAACGGTTTTTTTAACCGGCCTTCTCATTACCCGCTGGGTATCTTTGTGGTCTCGCTCCGTTATTTGCTCTATTGTTTGTTCTTCTATAACTGAGACCTACGACGATTTCGTAAATAGCAAATATGTATTGATGTTTGCCTATAACCGGAACGAAATTTCAACTGTCGTTTAACTGTTTTCCTACGTGTTGGAAACATGGTCAGTCGAAGTCGAGACATTGTAATTCATATTGAAAGTTTCTCGGATTGCCGTTACAGTTTGAAACCTTGGTCAAATTACGTTTGTTGAGTTCTTCTACATTCTTATTCTTTGTCTTCAATATCTTGTTCCTAAATTTAATTTATTTTTGTGTCAACCTGAACAATTAGCTTCATTCAGACTATCCACCTCCGGAGAGAAAGAATATGAAGAAACCACCATCGTTAAGGGCTCGAGTTCTGCGCCCTCCTTAGGGGATCACTCTTTTGATCGGTATCAAATTAAGATAAATATTTTGTCCTTGAACCAAGTTACAAATTCAAGGGCGTCATTTATTGTTTCGCAAACATTTATCGTTTTTGTGTAGTTCATCGACTTTTTCATAGCACAAACTACCGCTGTGAATTAACTCCTTAATCCTGTTAGTAATCCACTTGAATAAAAGATACAATATGCCTTCTCGTAAAGGATGTCTTAAGAATAGCATTTCCGAAGAACAAGCTCCCAGGACGCCTAAAGCAAAATAATTTCCAATGATGACCGATTTAAAGAAAATAATTGAGGAGGGTAGTAAAAGAAATAAGATTATAGAGAGTAATCTAACTTAGTTAACCAATCAGCTATCTTCTTTCGAAAACATTGCCTCAAAGCTTGCCCTCCTTACATATATAATCGACCCCACGACACAGGTTCACAGAGTATAATTGCAGCCAGCCAGTTTCTCGACTCAGTCTCTGTTGAGGTAATGAGACCGTTTCGAAATGCAAAGAATATTGTAGTTTTTAACGTAACTGATCACCTAAACCTTTCTGAGGTTAAAACCAAAATCCTACGATCCGCAAACATTTTACATGTTTCATGTAATTGTTTTAGGCTGCGAAATAGAACGCAGAAATAGGTATATCCCCTGCTATTTCAATTTCGGAATGAAAATGTAGCTGAAAATTTCATCCGAAAAAAGCCTACTATACCAGTAACAAGATTACTAGTTAATTCAGTTGACTTTGATAAAAGGATTTCAATCTCACCAGCGCATCCGCTCAGCAAACGCCAGCACATTTCAGCCATACCCACTCGAAATGCAAACCGGAGTGAAGAAGTGATTGCTCACCGGGACAACCATTTATTACCCTCTCTCGGTGCCAATTGGTCCCAGACTAAATTCTAGAGAAGTCGTATCAATATGCCTACCATCCCAAGTTTGGAACGCAGCACTGATATTCTTTCGAAATTGTGAGATAACGAATCGTTAGTAGCTCTTGGTGCATCACCCCAAAAACATCCAGAAACAGATCCGGCACATAGCTACAATCCGGGTCCATCCCATCCGAGATTACCTCATTCCATTATCTCTTAGCGACGGATAATATTTCACTTCAAAGGAACTCTAATACTTCAACTAACCCCGTAGGTTAACATTTGCGGCACTACTCACACAGTCCAAACAATGGAGATCCCTTGTCCAGCTCCACTACATATCTAGCCTTATAACCCTATCCTAAAACAATTCTTTATCCATCCTTTCCCTATTTTCTGCCTCACCCTCCGTATTTCCAACCCTTTACGACAGAACCATTTCCTACTACTACTAATCGGTTATTTCAGAAGGGCAAAGTTCCGCCTTTTTGTACCCGCCATAGATACAAATAGCTCAATTTTCCTATCAAAATCATATCAACTTGCACCAGTTTAATCTGACCTTAATGTTGCACCCCTAGACTTACCATCCCGATTCCCGTCTAAATTTTCCAGATTAAATACAAGAACCCATATTGATTGCACCCGCCCTCCGTACCTATATGGTGAACTCCAAACACATTCAGATTCTCAAGTGATTACATATCCCACCCCGAATTTTCCTCTAAGGATCGAACTTAAACGTCAATCTTTCTCTTTATTGCTGATTATTTTACGTTTAATTCTTAACAAAGTGAACCATATTCGATTGGCCGCGATTACAGGAGGCTGTGACTTCATTTTGGTGACGGAAGCTTGGTTACCCGAATCTACTCCCATGGGTGTTATCGCATTATGTTGCTACAAATATTATGTCAAGAGCAGAGAGAATAAAAGCGGCGGTGGAGTCTTAATTTATGCAAAGGAAACCATCCCTATATCATTCTTTCAGAATCCCGTCCTAGGTAATATAGATGACTCCATATGGCTAAGCGTTGAGGCTGAGGGCCAAGAGCTACTGTTAGGTTGTGTCTATCGCCCACCCAGACAAAGTGCCAACAGCTTCATGCCTAGTAGTAATGCTCTGAGTTTAATAAACAAACTCCTGACGGGTCCTAAGCGAATGGCTGGTGATTTCAACGCACCAGAAATATGTTGGGCTACACTTTAGACCCTAAGTCATCTTAGGCAGTTTTTGAATAGCATTTAACTTTGAAGTTGGACTCAGCACGTTGCGACCCCAACGAAACTGAGCAACACTTTGGATCTGATTGTTTCTTTAGGATTAACGGAAACCTTCACATTGGTACAGAGGAGCCTACCCGGGTGTGACCATGCCAGAGTTCACTTTCGTTTTTCTCTATTATCGACACCCCCTCAGAATTCAGCCCCCAAACGGTCTTTTCATCTGGCTAATTGGAACAAGCTACCCTCTATTATTCAATCCCAAAACTGGGACACCAATTTTCTGACTGGAAACGCTCAGCTCGCAGTTAATCAGCTCTACTTCATTTTAGAATTCTGTATCCATTCTATCACACCGACACAGAACTTCATGTAAATTGAAATGCAATGCTATGACTAAACTAAAGGCTAAGGCCTTCAAACTCGAACGTGATTACTTAAAAACCAGATATTTTTCAATTCTCTTGCAGCTCAATAACACGATGCAAAAATAAAATTGTTGTCCGAGCGACAGATAAAATGTCAGAAGCGGAATGCTCTGAGTCATCCAAAGAAATTAGGGTTACTCGCACGACTAATGTAAACGAGGAACCCGACACCATCCACTTCGATTTCGACACTTGTTTACAACAACACTTCCATTACAGAGCCAGAGGATATAGCTGAAACGCTAGATGCATTTTTTGCCTCAACACTGATAGGTGATACCGCACCATTAAGTCACAAAGCTACAAGTCCTCCAGTAGAGCCATTATCGAATATCACATTCTACCCAGCCGACGTTTTCCCTCTTAGTGCGAATAGCAAACTGTCTTATAGACCAAGTGCCGATTCCTCACCATCAGTTGTCTTTAAGATGGGATGACCTGACATCCCAATTCTACTTTTAAACATCTTTAATATATCCATGAAGTATTCAACACTGGAAAACCTCTGTGATTATCCCTATTCACAAGTAGGGATCACGATAAGATCCTGTCAATTATAGACCAGTCAACCACACCCCAGTTATTTCTAGAATTATGGAAAGACTAATAAACGTTTATCTGACGAAGCACCTCACTGATAATAACCATATTAGTAAGGACCAACATGGATTTTTGAAAAGTCGCTCGTGAGCAACCTGCATGACCGAGTTTCTTAATCTGGTTACGATCGCTGTCAATACTGGGAAATCAGTGATTGCATTCTATCTGGATATGACTAAGGCTTTCGACCGAGTTTCTCACAATCGCTTACTATCAAAGGCCAAGTCTTGTGGTTTTGTATGCTCTTTATTATTCCTCATTTATGTCAACCATATTTTTACAGTGGTCCGTCATGGGGCACCCTTCTTGTTTACTGATGACATGAAATTGTTGTACACATTTGAACCTATCAACCTGATTGAAACCATTGAGAAAATAAGCGCTGATCTACGGTCCCTCAGCTCATGATGCAATGACTGGCTAATGGGGTTTTGGGAAAACAAAAGTTGTACTTAAACATGAATGCATTCTACCCCCGGTGCACTTGGTATCAGTGTTAACACTATTCCTGACAAACCATTTGTTACGTAAACCATGGATACGCATTACTTCAGCTCCTTCAACGTCTTGCAGCATGCCGAGGCCCAATTAGCAAAATGTTGCAAGACCATAGAGCTGATCCAGGAATCGTTTAAGTGCCTAGAGAGTAAACTGAGTATCTACATGACCTTTGATAGACCACATTTAGAATATGATACACTAATTTGCTCTAATATGTGCCAGTGTGACAGAGTAGAGATTGAGAAAGTTCAACGATACTTTACAAAACAATTATTTGGTTTTTACACCTGCCTAAATTATAAACAACGATGTATTGCACTGAAACTTGAACATTTATAGCTACGCCGAATAAAAATTAATTTAACCTTCTTCCATTTGAGAACAATGCTTAAGAGGAGTACGGGCTTCCCAGGAATGGGAGATCAGTATAACTATAGATATTTGTTACGAGGCGAGTGTAGTACCGTCTTTATACCTTTTTCTCAGAACTTCTTGCGATCGAACGTTTTTATAATCAAGTACTCGCTCCTATGGAATAAACTTTTCCACACATTAGTGCGATTGGTCACTTATCAGCATTCAAGAGAAAATTGAACGAATTCCTTGATGTACCAATTTTGATACATTTGTATGACCCATACATATCCGAAGATCGAGCATATGAAGTTGGTTTGGGGTTCTGACCAGCTACTCGATGAAACGTGTGATACTACTACCATAAACATTAAGCATTATATTCTTCAAAAGTTGGCTGTCATAATTAACAGCTGGGACTGAGCCCAGACTGCCGCTTTCTTCTGTCGGTTTCAGATGTCACACCACTGCTGGAGGATAACTTTTCCCCGAGAAGAACGATTGCGGCCTCTTTACAGCTGGAAACAATATAGAAATTAGAATAATGCCAACTATCGAAAAAAATTCTGCACATTTACTCCTCTGATTTCCTGAGCTACCAGATCAAAACGGCTCTAATGCGGAACTATGTAAACAACACTGACATGTCCTGAATCACTAATGTTGCAACTCTTCTGAAGGGGAAAAAATTCGTCGCGAAGAACAAACATGACCTCCATGCAGTCTGCAATAATCCTGGTCTGAGAAAAGAACGTAACCAAAGAAAAACTGAGATTTGAAATCGCGGAACTCACCTATGACGAATCCGAAACTGTACACTTATTCTGCAGGTCAGAACAAGATACACATTATTGCGTATCTCAAAGCTTTATTGCATATCCTTTTTCTTTTGGGCCGTGAAACATGTATGATCTGATAATATTTGGATAATTTTAGTGGTAGTAAAGTAGTAGTAAGGTAGTAGTAAGTAGTAGTTAAATATTGGGTGCCTCTATAGCAGTTATAAAGCTTTCTTGAGAATTAACTTAAAAGACTATTTTCTGCGTTTTCGCGAAATTTGAACATCTTACGTATCAGACGTTTCTAGTTGGTATCACGTCAGCCAAAGGTTATTGCTCTGCTGCCAAATTGTTGGTAAACTGGTTTATTGGCATCAAAGAGGAGGACGATTACTACAGATTACTACAGATTAGGCTATATCCCAAATCACCAGAAATCCGTTTTTCTTTTAATTTTATTTTATTTTACAATATTACATCTGCGCACTTACAACCCATCTTTACAGGATAAACTGAAGAACGCAAACACCCTCCCCCCAAAAGAGAAAGCTAGATGGCGACGTTACCTAGGGTTTTGTCACAGTAAGAAGAACCTCAAATCATACGGGTAAAAGAAGCAAATGGTAGCGGTTGGACGTTGACCAGCCCTATAAACAGGAAGTGAGCCATTTTTATGGTTCACAAGAGGTTACAGCTACATATTTTTGTGCTGCCCCTGATTACGACCAAAAATAAACACCAATGGTAAACAATCACTTTGACACCGTACGCAATACCATTGGACATTGTTAACACCCCCCAGCTGAAGAATGTTGCTTAATATGCCTCAGCTTGCTCAACCGTGGATGATCGGGTTCAAAGTTTCCTCCTGTCCTAATTTTCTTCTTCCAT
>UZAN01051861.1:3711-18357 GCA_900618425.1 Echinostoma caproni | reverse complement strand
AACGCGGCTATTTTTTCACGTTCTTCTCTGATGTCCAGAGGTCGAAGGACACCCATCTTTTGACTGGATCTCGAAAATCATGGCACAGATGTTGTGACCAAGCCCAGCTTGCAAGTATATATCAGATACACTTTTCCGCGAAATGGTCACTGTTCAACCGCTCCGCGAGACCTCTAAATAGTTTCCTCACATTTTTATGGGCAATTCTTATAATTTTAAACGATTTACAGATATAAATGAGTTGTTGAATAATTTTAGTTGATCTTGTGGATACCTTTGGTGATTGTGGCTTCAGTTTTTTATGATATAATAACGAGAAGTGATTTTGAAAAAGATAGCACATACATTGCAATGGTTCTGCTGCTCTAGTCCCATGTGGAAACATATAATCACAGCCCAATTGGGGGACTACATCATGGGGAGGGAGAGTTTTGATTAGGGCATCCGTTTGCCCGAAATGGAGAGCAGAGTTATTGTAAATTTTTCGCAGCACTAAGAGGTGAATAGTTGTTTCCGTATCCTATCTACAGCGGAAGCTGTCAGTATCCCTCTCCGCACACACCCCGTGTGTGCTCAAAAGCACTGAAGTTCCCAGGTCCGAAACTGTCGATAAGCGACAGGTCATCCACCGGCACATTGCGGATCAGTTATTTTTTAAATGGTTAGACATTTTAATTCCTTTCCCTCCCGCGCAAATCCACTTGTGTGACTAATTGTATATGTTGTGTTTTGTTTGCATGATTAGAATGCACCCAAAATGAGCTTGTTTGCTAATTTCGAGTTCTAACCTTGTCTTCTTGTGGAACTGTTTAAACTTGAAGGGTTTAATCAATTAATATCTTCAATGGGTGCATTACTGCTCACCTCAGGTTGTTATCTCACCAATTGGTCAAGAATGGAGCAACAAGAAGCTCTCGTAGTTGTGTTCTTTTTGTTCGCTGTTCGCATGCGATAAAAATAGAATCAGGGCTTCTTATTTTTGAAAGCAGGCGGGTGCAGGTAGTTAAGAACAAACTTAATAAAATAACCAAATCGGTCCTGGTAAAACGTGATTGTATCAGAAAAGCGTAGTTTTCAAATTAAGATTCACTTTCCAGCTCTAGTTTAGGCATCTAGATAGCGTACTGTGCTTTGTTAACCGGAATGGTTCAAGTGTTTGTCCATTGAGCCAGCAAGTTCAGGACCCCCAAGACAAGCAGCAGCGGACCCAGCCTGGTGCTACACCATTAGTCGCATGATACTAGATGGAAAACATTTTGATAAAACGAACACCGAATAGTCCGTCGATTAAGAAGGCTCATAGTCGACGCACTAGAGAGCATCCAACGCTAAGACTAGCCGTCTTTCCCAGGAGGCTACTGTGATGAATTCTATCGAATGCCTGGCAGATTTCCACGGAGATTATACCTGTTTCAAGCTCTTTGGTGTTCTGTTCCAGAGACGGAGCAGGTTCGACAGACACGTGCCATTGGAGACCACCAATGTTCATGGTGTACAAAACGCCGGGCAGCCACCATACTGGGCAGAATGACCGAACACTTAGTCCTACATTTTAGACGGAACACAATAACAGCACCACCACAAGGCGATTCTGATGAATGAAACACACATAATGTTGATGAAATGTTGATGGAGGAATTTCACGCCCTGAGGAGATGAAACAACTACTTAATTTGTGCTACAAACTACCTGATAGGATTTGTTCATTTTCAACTTGATAAGTAGTTTGTGGGTGTATGTATGTACACAAATCTATTCATTCAGAGATGGTTAATTCATACTCTTATTTTCTGGTCGCACGGACTGCTACCACGTTCTGATATGAAAAACAACATAAAACATGTACCTAAGTTGAACGAATATTCAAAATAAAGAGAGAAAATTAAACACAGTACGTTTTACTTTCTAGTCCGTAGATATAAAAATTTTATTAACTTTCTTCTCGTTCCTCAAGTGAAACATGTTCACTTGTATGTTTTACAGCAGTGACCAAACATCGTAATGTCTACACAGATGCGTTGGATGTTCAATAATAAAATGAAAGCGATCAGGAGGGCGAGTGGACTAATTATTTGAAACTGCTGTTAGGCCAAGCAAAACCTAGATTACTCCTACAGAGGTGGTCTATGGATGATGATGATGATGATGGTGATGATGATGATGATGATGATGATGATGATGATGAAGGCTTCAAAGAAGGCTGGCAGCCTTCCAACTGTAATAAGTAACATTATAAAGATGTGGGTCGACGCAATCGAGTGGCCTGTAGTCGAGATACGCTTTTGTTAGCAACTCATTTGTGTTTTTTCCACATGTGCCGCATCAAAACACTGAACCCCATTTAGTTTTGTATACTGAGGCATAGATATGTGTTGGCAGCGTATGAGTCACTGATGATGAGAGTAAACTGAATGGGAGCCAATCAAACACTCAGAATGTTTTGTTTACTCCAATGATTTGGGCGACCTTACTTATCAGATCGAATAAATCGTCACGTCTTATTGGTATACAATGCCTCTTCCGAAACGTTATGGCTTCAGGTTTGGTCAAGCCTTTCAACGTCCACTTGCCAAAGAATCATTGTATCAACTCTGTTAAAAGTTCGCATTTGTTGTAATGACCTGTTTTCTCATTGTAAACATGTTATTTCTGTGCATCAAGTAATGTTCCGAAAATTCTGAATTCAAGGTCTGAGAACGATTTTGTTACACTTATTGAGGATTTTGATTTGGCTTATAGTAAAACAAAGTTTTCATTCACGTTCCCCGTAATTTGCGGCAGAAAGATAAACAATCCCAGTGCCTCGATTTTAGACACGTAAACGTAAAGCAAATAGTGTAGCTGTGACAGAAAAAAAACACCCAATGCATATTCTGCGGGGCGGGTGGATANGGGTGGATAATCCTCCCTCCGTAAGTTTGTGGTCGATCAATGATTGAAACCAATGCGAGAAGGTAGGAAGACTGGAGACTAACGTTGGACAAACCTTTGAAGTAACCGATGCAACGAGAAAGAAATCAACTCTATTAGTTAATTCAAGTTCCGAACACATTTCTGCTTCTGTTTCCCATACAAATTCATTGATACATGGCGCCAAACGTGCGCTCCTCAAACGGTTGTTTCTCCGAATCATTTAAAAACGTTAACCGATCAAGCAGCCTTTTCCACATCCGCTGGGCATAAAACAATCGATTAACGAATTGCGTTAATAGATGCTGATGGTGGTGGTGGTGGTGGTAGTAATGGTAGTGGTTGTTAGTCCTAAGATGAATTCCGAATAAGTCATTTTCCGCAGAGACAGCGCATCGAATTTCGCTGTTCGTATATTGAGATCAATTGAATTTTGAGCAGAAAGTGAGCTACATTTGTTCCTTCGAAATTAAAATCAGTCAAGTGCATCGTCTTTACATGCACGCCCTCTGTTTCTCATCCTTATTATGTTTTACTACACTGTAATTCTCAGTTCCCTAGCATTCAGGTGGTCTCACTCAGTTTTACTGCAAAGTCATCAACAACAGCACTAGGGCTTTCCGATTAACTGCTCTCTTTATCTCTGTTCCATGTGTTTATACGTTTCTTCACGAGGTCTGTAGAAGAGTCCTTATTTATTTTTCACGCTCAGTACGTTCACTTAGTTTTTTCGCTATAAGCGAGAGTGCCTTTCACAAAACCTTGTTGTATATTGCATTCCGTTTTAGTAAATTGTTCGTTATTGGATAATTCGCCAAATCCGGGAGCATTGCTATTCGTGAACTTTCTTTAAAACTTTTAAGAGTTTCTCTTTGTGTTGTTTGCCCAGCCATCGTGTGACGCGAACAAGTTGAGTTATCTAACCCCCTACCTTGGCATTCTGAATTATTTTCGTTCCCTTATCGACGGGTAAATCCCAGGTTCATACAATCTTCCTTGGCCGCAGATTGCTCACTTGTCATCATCATCAACATCATCGTCTTTCATTAGCAGTTCTTGAATGATTATTAACCCTTTCACCGTGATGTAACAGTTTACCTCGCCTATGGTCTGTCCTATATCTGTGCGTCAAAGGCGCTCAGAACGTGCCTAAGAACGTGTCTTCGATAAACAAGTGTAAACACCACGATGAAACAGAACCCGTTTGTGTTGCCGTAGATGCGTTCCCGTTGACGGAACGACGTGCAATGTCGTAGTCATTGCGACATATCTCACTGTTAAGAAATGATCAATAATAGTGGAAAATTCATATTTCCATTCACACATTGTTTGTTCATCTTCCAATGTGATGACTATGGTGGCTGCCCGATGATAACATCACCGAATTACCACCTCGTGTGTTCGAATCCCACCACCATCGCCTGACTTCCCCAATTTGTGTGTTGCATGGCAGCCCCGTTTGATTGACTGTTTCCCTCTTCCTGAAAATTGTATCATTGTTTCAAATTGTTTCAAATGTTTCAAAAGACCCTATCCCAATACTGCACGATTCATGTCCTGGCCGATTTCATTGCATCACAACATGGTGCACACTGCTGAAAACACATTGTCTATACAAGGTTTTGGCATGGCGACACACAAAAGTAAAATACACTACTGAATATGCCCATTGATTAAGAACACACTGTAGGCGAACATATGTTTTCCGTGAATTCCTTTTCAAGTCTTTACAATCACATTTATATGAAACAATTTCAATACGGTCAAACAGAAACGTGGATGAGTCATGTGTTTGGCAATGAGCCCAAGAGAACTCAAAATTTATGAGGTCAAGTTTGTCCTTCAAAGTATCCTCTGAATAGATGCGTCTTTAATAAGGAGAACCTTACTATAAAATGGCTATCCTGAGAAGTTTCTCGACCGTAATTGGACCGAACATCTATCGAGTCTCACCACACCCCTCAAAAGCAATACGGTTTCGACGTTAGCAACCGCAGAGGAGACTCCTGAAGCCTGAGCTGAGCGCACAACGCAAACTGATTCAGCTCTCAAACTCCCCTGACCAGGGGAAGAGAAAATCGCTTGTTCACACGAACTTGACGTAACATCAGGACGTAACCAATTTTGTTACGTGATCCAACCTGCTCACAAATTTTGAGTTCTCTTGGGCTCATTGCCAAACACATGACTCATCCACGTTTCTGTTTGACCGTATTGAAATTGTTTCATATAAATGTGATTGTAAAGACTTGAAAAGGAATTCACGGAAAACATATGTTCGCCTACACTGTGCACTTAAAATACATTAAAACAGACCAACATAAAGGGGCAGAGGGGCGAAAGAACCATGTCACCGGGATAAGTATACAGTATCATAAAGTTCTTTTTGTTGATACAAAAGTAACTTCCATCCGTTGATAGTAATCCCCTCGCAAACCTTAGTAATCTTGCTATCCGTGACCTGTAGATAATCCGAAACGCGGTGCTTCGGTCGACTTGGTGTTGCGTCATCAAAAGCTGTCTAGCTAAGGCCGATGACGGAGTCTTGTAGTTTTTTTCTATGCCGCGGACTTGATGTCGATTACGTTATCTGAATTTGGACCCACTTTGGTGTATGTTCCACCGCCCGGTCACGTTGTTGTCGCTCTGTTCTGCTCACTTAGGCCGCTCCGCACCCACATTGAAATTGGTAGATCAGATCTGCCAAAAAACAATTACATCAGATTAGAGTTGGCGTAGAGAAGCAGACGTTGTTTTGCCGGAGATGTGGGTATTCTGATGGATCTTTTTGACGTCAGCTGTATAGTAGGTTCGAGCGATTGCCGATCTCAGTCGTTTTTTTCTGAGTAAACAGCTCACATCATCACGTTTGTATTGGAGACACAATTTGATCCGTAGATTGGAAGCTGACACAACCATTTCTTTTGCAATTCTTGGTTTGATGTGGTTCTCACCGGACGCCTCAGGGGTAAAGGATTTTACTAACATCTCCCAAAGGTTTTGTAGTTCTTGATCAGTTTCGTCTTCGATGAAGATGCCTGCAGAAGCGATTACTATCAACCGACGGAAGCCCCCCCCCCACCCCTTTTGTGTCAACAAAAGGAACTTTGTTAGTTTGTTCCTACCCGGGTGAAATAATCCTTTTACCCTCCCCTCTTTTCATGTCTGTCTGCTCTAATGTATTTTACTTTTCTCTATAGCCATGCTAAATATAAATATTGTTTTCTGCAGTATGCACCATGTTGACATGCAGCGAAATCGTGCAGTATTTCGATTAGGTCTTTTCGTGAAATTCATCTCGGAAAAACTTGCTTCAGCATTCAAAAAAAGCAGGTGCTTGGAACCTGTCCTAGACTTGCCTCATTAACTCACTACATGAAATGACTGTCAGTGTTAATAGCGGTTCGTTGTGCGTTGGGCGTTGATAGTCGTCCTCTAACAGAAATAATCGCTCAACACCGTCTCCGATGGCCTGGTCACTCATTGCGTATTCCTACCCATCGACTACCTTAAGGGGTTCTCCTTGCACTTGCCCGGTAAGACTGAAAAAACGCCGCGGCGGTCAGACCATGAATTTGCGGTGAGATGTGAGAAACTGGCTTCGGTTGGTACAGCCCACCTTCCAGGTTGAGGCCCAAGGGATGAGGATTGTCGTTGATTTGACACGTTGAGAGATATGGTCCATAAAAGAAGTCAGTGGCGTAAATGCTGTCTTTTGAAATCCTGTGCCTCATGAAAAATCGACAAACTAACAAAATAATATCAAAATTAAACGGCGAAACAAAAACATTTATTCTTCCCGTTATTTAACTTTACTATCTGACCTCATGTGACAATGATTTGTATTCCCCACACCCAACACCCCATGTTCTGTTGTTCTTGTTGTAGTGTTGGCATCAAACTTGCTGGAAAGCTGGTGATAAATAATAATAATTATTATTATAATAATAATAACAATAATAATACAGTCTTAAGCAAATTCCTAGGCTGCAGTTTTCTACACTTGCTCAGTGTTCTTGGCTCCTCCTCATTATTTTCTATACTTCATTTATCCTATATTTAAACCCATTTTAATAGAATGTACGCCAAAGTAAAAGGAATCATATGTTTGCACTGAAAATTCTGTCCACAGTGGATAAATAAAGTGCATTCTTGACTGGACCTGACTTGGCTTCATTGTATCTCCGGTGAAACGCAAATGCACATTCTACTCCAGTCGTTATTCTTTATTCTATCACACTTATCATTGCATGATTTGTCTAAACATCTTTTCTCTCTAATTGGAAGCCAAAATTTGTGAACTGATGTAATCCAGATATGTAAACTGGATGACCAAAACATACTGGTAGAAGTAGGAACCCTGAATATAGCTAGATCCAGCAAACGATGTATTCTTTCTTCATCGATTTCTAAACAAAACTTCAGCTGATAGCAACTCTCCCTAGACAATCAAGGTCGTCTTCAGTATGGTCCGCATAACCCAGCGGAATGCCTCGCTCACTGTCATTCTCAATCACCAAATTGTACCCAGACAAAGTACACTAGTTGACGATCGGACATTTTAGGGAGGAATGAGCAAACGTGAACCCGCATATCAATGAATGTTTTCTGGCGCGACCATTTGTCCGAGGGATCTATCGCATTGTGTGGTACTTAAGGGTTCGAGCTTCACCAATTCTTATTGTAAGTTAAATCAGAAACCGGAATCAATCAGGCAATTTGCGAACATGAATGAAATGCTGTTACAAGTAAAGTTTATTCAATATTTTCTTTTTTGAAACGCAGATTATTTCAAGCTTACTGTAGTGAAAAACGGAAATAGAGCGATTGATCATATTACTGCAAAAAGTATAATTCGTAAAAGGAAAACACTCTCATTGTGCAGTCCGCATTTGGCTTCGAGTCAATCGGCAGTCGAAGGCTAACAAGAACAGTCAGTAATCGGGAGAGGAGGCCATTAGTTGTCAGGGTCTAAAACACCAACCAAAAAGCAATGTACTCAAAAAGTCAAGTTTGTCTGACAGAAGTCATTTTGTTCAATCCCTAATTCACCGGGGCGGAGATGGCCCGGTGCAAAATCACCATATTATCAGCCTGGAGGACGAGTGTTCGAATCCCACCAACACCGCCTGTGTGTTGTATGGCAGCCTTTTAATTGACTGCTTTCTCCTTTCGGAAAGTTATATCATTGTGTATTTTCAATGAAAGGAAGTACAGAATGAAAAAAGAAATAACATCCTCATGCTATGAGCAGACAGAAACAGATTTACCAATGGGAATTCGTCAAGTATGAAGCAAATGAAGCGTGGACGGAAAAGCCAGGAAGCACTGGATAGTGTTTCGACCTGGTTCGGTCTCACCAGAAGTGCGAATCCATCGACCCAACTGGGAATCGAACCCGGGACCTCACAGTTATAACGCAAGCATGCTACCCAATCGGTCACCGGCAACTGATCTGGCCGTTTTTCGGTTTCCTATTACAAGATATGATAACTTGTCATTGCGAGCCTGATGCAGGCCACAAACCTCAATCATTGTATCTATTTGTAGTGATATCTGAATTCCAATGAAAGACATGAAATATGAAAAGGAGCTTTTCGTTGACCACAATCTGTTTGATTGGGCGAGATGTTTCATTCATTGTTCGAAACACATTTCCCCACTGAAGTTTCGTTAAATGGTTGGACAATTTCGAATCCTTTTCTTATTTGGGAACTATGTACTATAGAAATCTACCCAGTACAAACTAATTCTATTCTCGCTCTCACGCACGCACGCGCGCGCGCGCGCGCGCGACCACGTCCGTGTTTGATTCCCTTGTGGTACCGGGATAAGGTGACTGAAATGCCGTCAAACTCTCTCTCGCACACAAACACAATAGTATGGTTGTATGCATTGAACCGGAGCAGACAAAGGCGAAAGTATGTATCCGTTCACTTTACTTAAAAAATTGGAATTATGTCAGAAACCAATGAAGCTATATACCCACCATAATAATGATAATAATAAATATAAATACTTTTACTTTATTTTTTGTGTATTGCTTATCAAAATGTACAATAAAATCTCAGAAAGGAGGCCTCTGTCACACACAATGCAGATAGTAGGAAGACGGGCGACGTTGGGGGGATTCATACCCAGGACAACTTTACCACTCGACCGCATCATTCCATGAGATATATTGGTTCATCCTTATTTGTAAATCAGCCAATTCTGGTGTCATTATAAATGAAATAACTTGACTAGTACAACTGAATCTGCTAAGCAGAAACATATGTATTAGGCTGAATAACCACATTGAGATTGAGTGGTACGATCTGTAGTTGCTCTCTGAGTGAGTTTTGGTTAACCAGGCCTTGACTGGTACCGAAAGAATTAAGATCTCGTTATCACGCTTGTAGTGCAATTGAATACCATGAAGTTAATTGACCGCGGTCAGTCTCATCTATATTCTTGTAGGCTAATGATAATTTATTTCACATCTTCGTAGGTATCTCTAGGGATGCACATTGATGTGTACCGCCGATGCGTCCCAACAAAGACAACACAGCTGTTCCATGCTGTTTCCCGGGTAATCGCATAATTCCGTCACTTCCACGTCCCTTAATCATATGGAATTGGATCATTATCATCCAGGTTTTTGGAATGAGTTGTTTTTCATCTGTCTGGATAATTCACACAAACCTAGCATTGGTTCGGAATATTTGCCATGATAACACATCTGATTGGGCTCGATTGTTCAAACAAGGATATCGGATTCTGAAAAAGTTCATCTATAGACATGAAAAGTAAAAACATTGAGACATTTTTTGTTGTTACAATTCCTTCGCATGAAACTTATTTACGAGAATCCGTGAACATCAGGAGACTGTCGTGCGCAATTACCCATTAATTTGACTCCATGACAATGAAGAAGGACACAAGTTCGACTATGAGTTAATGAAACTCCGTTGAACAAGCAAAAGGACACAACAGAAAAACGAATTTATTGAAGCTTGACAGTCCTTGGATGAACTTGGTGGACAGGTAAAAATCGGTGTGTAAACATGCCGGATCAAATTTTTCGTGTAGGGAGGGAAAAGTGGAACAAATAAGAGTATGTAATAGACCTAATGAAACATGTTTATCAGCATCATACTTGTTCTATATTGATAACTCTTTCTAAAGGGCGTTTATTTTGTACTTCATCTCTCTCTCTACAATGTCCCTCACTTTTCCTGTACTACAATTTTAATTGGCGTGGTCATGAATGTCTGGATAACGTTTCTAGCAGTTTGAAATTTGTAGCTTAACATAAAAATATATATGTGATTCATAACAGCACGTAGGCTCATTTTTCCTAATGAATGATTATTGCTTTATGCGGGTGTTCTGTGTCTGCTCTGGATAGTCCAAGTACTATAAAAGGCATATAATCTTCATATGATGCACCGTAGATATTCTCAATGAATAATTACGTCTTATCACACTTAAAGTGAAAACTTATATGGCTGCAAACTGCTCACGTAAAATCTCTCGCAAAAAATGGAAATACAAATGTAGGTATCGATCCAACCCCGCGAAAATTTACCTTAAAAACCGTACCAGTATAATATAGTGAGACTATCGACAGTTCCATTGGAGTCCGATTCGGATGCCGCCGGAACACTCCCCTGGACAGGACCGTCCAATTCGAGTCTATTTGGGACTCTATTGAATTTCCATTGGAAATTTGCGTCAATATTTTCAAATGTATACAAAAATAAAAAGGTAAAATCTTTCTATTGTAAATTGTCTATCAAAAATTGCCTTATAGCTACTATGCAATGGTCGCGTCACTAGCTCATAGTTTGTTTAAATCAAC
This sequence comes from Echinostoma caproni, assembly GCA_900618425.1. Lineage (NCBI taxonomy): Eukaryota > Metazoa > Platyhelminthes > Trematoda > Plagiorchiida > Echinostomatidae > Echinostoma > Echinostoma caproni. The sequence continues at coordinate 7,604 of UZAN01051861.1, read as the reverse complement.
CAATGTTATTTATGGTTTTCTGAGCAGCATCAGTCATAATTTATCGTGTCTGTCTACACTCCATGTCCCTCTTATTGGTAACCCCGGAGAAGACATTCCAGGAACGTCGTCATCTCTCGTTACATCGACGCAGCTTACGGAAGGAAGCAACTTTGAATAATTCTTCCTGTTCCATTTCGCCTGTTCGCCGAGCTTGGCAATTTGTTTGCAAACGTCTCATCACCAGCCGAGGTAACATCATCAGTGCTTGTGAAGTGGCAGTGTTCTGCTTGTACCCGTTCGTTTATGTGTTCTTCTCCACCGATTATTTTCGTCCCCTGTTCTCACTGTGTTCTACTCGGTTCACCTTTGAACTGGTGCGAGGGGTTGAGGGTGGGAGGGGGAGGTTGTCCTTTCGTCCCGATTACGGTTTCCGTCCGCTCTCAGGTCACGGCGTGACCCCTTTTGTTGCGTCATTTGATCCTTGAGTTGCATTCGTGTGTACACGTGATCCAGTTCGATGTGCCTCCTTATTCAGCTGATTGAAGAGTGCAAGGCCTCGAGAAATTCCCTGGCGTGTTTTGGCCGGGCTTAGACGATAACTCTCACTGATTTGAAGTCAAATTGATGTCCTTCTTGACCTTCGTGGAGGGAGATCGATGATAGTGGGTCATGCCTCCTGGCTGCCAATTGGTGCTCGCGGATCCTTGTTGACAGTTTTCTCCCAGTTTGTCCTATATATATCAAGGCAAACGACACTCATAAGCGCTCACTCACAGTTACTAAATTGAGAATGTCATCTGAATTGACGATGATACGTTTACAGTACAAGTTTCAAGCTTAGGGAACAAATGAACATCAATTTATACCACCCGGACTATAAAACAAAACAAACCTCAGCTTTGTTTCGAAAACTGTTATAAAAATATTCATCTAACGTTCGGCAAGGACGCCTCAGCCATCCAAAGAATGTCTGGGGAAAAAGCCGGATTGACGAACTGGAGTACACGAACCAGATGGGAATCAAACCACGGAACGTCACCATTATTCGTGTGCCGAAGTCAACCACACGCAGGAAACAAGTCACTGAAGTAGCGATTGGGTTTACTGGAAAAAATAATACGAACAAAGAAATATCATTGGGGAGACAGGTATTAGCCAATCGCCTGCTTCTGTTCTCTTCGTTGCAAAGCCGTCCGAACTGTTCGAACCGTCTATCTTCTGACTTGGTATTTGGTTTTTTAGACCGAAACTGTAACACGGAACCCATTAAATCGTGTTACATTGGTGGGTATTATCATTGCACGCACATTATGAAATCGGAATGTCCTGGTCAACAACGCTGCGACATTAATCAAGTGAACATTTGATCAATTCCTTATTCATCGATAGACAGAGTAACAAGAGAATGAGAAGAGAAACTGTATTGTTTCAACTTGATCACCATCCACTATCATAGCGAGTAGACATTTCTCCAGTAATCGAATCATTACGCATCAAATTCAACATCAAAAAAAAGCATTTGAAAATCTAACACCAATGAAAACAACTCTCCGATTTTGAAATTGGAAACGAACGGAATAGTTTTACAGAGGAGGCTCCATGAGTTTCATAAGAAACAGTTTGGAGAGAATTCGTCTGTTTGAGGCAAACCCCATGTACTAACTTAGGCGTAAAATGTCATTCCATTTTGCAAAACCTTAATTTTCCTTATTTTCCTGGATTGAATCGCACAAATATTCCATGGCTTCCGCGATGGGAATATTTAAGTTTCCGATAACATCTATCAAGAGGGAAGATTTCGGTAAAGTCCGGGGTTTTTAAGATGACTCTTACTGGATCGAAAATTGTAATAAAACCACTTGGTTATTGCATGATATGTGGCATTACCCTTGCCCAAAATAGGCCTGAGAGATACTCCATCTTTGAGTACATTAAGCGGACCGTTCAATCTTGGGATTGTTACCCCGATCGGTCGGATTAGTTCGAATGTAAATGTAGCTACAACACCCTTTTGCTTTGGAACTCTGATTGTCTCCGAGAGTTTCTGTTCTATCAGTCCCATTTTGTCCTCTTCGCTGGTCATCTTCTTGTACTTTTTATTGTTACTGAGTACTTCATTCATCCAAGACATGTAATCTGATCTATTTAATAAGACAACTATTGTCCCCTTGTCTGGTCTGCAAAGAATATTCTCACGATTCTTTCTCGATGCCTTTAAGCGCTAACAGTGTTGAGCTACTGTAACCAGATACGTTGTCACCGATTTTCTGTCAAGATGATAGTAGTGTGTTCAATATGGTGCATTTCAGTCGAGTTACATTATGCGATGAAGATGGCGATAACCCCGACAGTTAAGAGAAAATGTTTTCAAACTCTACTTCCAAATCCTGATCTCCCGATTGAGCAAAAAATTGAAATAAAATTTCGACCAACAATTTGTTGAACTTCATCGGGGAAACATTTGCCTATATCGTTCAGGATGGGTTAAAATCTGGCTGGCAGGTTTCACAAAACCTAGACTCTTTCGTAGTATGTTGCGCTTTCGGTTGGCTTGTGTATTTGTTAGCATTTATATACCTGCTTAGATAATCCTGTGGAACAATATACTTGGGCAGCACAAGCAGATGTTTGTCTACAATAGTTAAGGAACATCATCCAGTACCGGTGTAATTGAAACTATTGCAAGTGCCATCGTTTCACACCTCGTCGAATCCTACCACATAAGGCGTGTGAACGGAGCAATTCGTCCTCTCTACCGTGTTCGGGGTAGCCGGTCTAAGCAGATTGAAAATTGTCTTCTAGCCCCCGAGGAGGCCATTGAAATTCGTCTGCATATATCTCTCTTTGTGCATCCCAAAACAGTTTATTAAATCTTTCGGCCTCCCATGGCCCTCAGCCTCAGTTTCGGAACTCGAGAACCACTGGTGATTGTTTCGACGATCTTACCACTCGACCACCACCGGCTATGATTGGATGAGCAAACATTTCTTTACACGCGACTTTCCATCCGCAGTGATCAGAAGATTCCGTTGTCCTCCTGAGGGATGATGGGATAGATATTTTCATGAGGAACAATGTCGCCATTTTGATCATAAATCAGTCCATTCCAATCAGATTGAGAGGACAAATAGGATGAGCATATCGCATTTCTGCATGTTCTACTAAGCCGTCGATCAGACGGATCTATCCCAATTGCCATTTACAGGAAGCCATCGTGGAACAATCAGTATGTTCATTTCAAAAGCCGTGTCTTTGGAACGTAAAGGAAACTTGATTCAGTGCCTGACTACCAGGGCGCAGAGAATATGTACAGACGCTACCATCGATACAGAATTGAGGTTTATGCGAAACGGTTTCCTTCAAAATGGATACCAATAGCGATTTGTGGACAACATTTCGGGATGTTACCGGTTACCAAATAAGACCACTACCGCCGCACACGACACAGCCATTCCCTCTCCTACCCCAATTGCTCAAACCAGTGCGCATAAGTGAGGACCAAAGTGTGAGTGACATCCGGTCAACTTGAATGTTGATTAGTTCTCTTCCGACTTGTTATGATTTCTTCTCCCCCCCCTTTCTAAACAGTTTGTTATAATTGTCTATAATTATATTATATATATATATATAATTATATATAATAATTATAATTAGATATATTATAATTGTCCCACAGAGCACATTTCAAATAGAACAAGGAGTGGCGAACAAGCTCATTTTCAGTGATTCGTAGTTATGCCAAATACATCACAATAAATATTATGCCGTTTATATATAAATCAGTATTCAAAGTAGTGGGCTAAATTACTAGAGCCCGTAAAAATTTGATTAGCGAAACACAGCGTACGAGACACATTCATTGTTGTGAACAGCAATTGTAACATAAACTTGATGGGTCGGACAATGCTTTC
>UZAN01051856.1:0-18360 GCA_900618425.1 Echinostoma caproni | reverse complement strand
CGGGCTTCATGTCACTTTAGCGTTTATGGCTGACCATGGTAAATGTGGAGCTGTAGGTGACTGTTTTGGAACACATGCAAACATTGTCCACTTCAGTTTGCCGAAGCTGCTGCCGGTCAATGGCTTCAGTTAAACCAATTCAAACTTCTTGTCTTTATGATCAGTCCTGTCATATCGGGGTATAATCGACATCTCTGCTCACATATCACAGTTCAAATACGCAACTTTCATACGTTTGTCCTGTTTATTCAACGCACTTGTTATATTCTATACTGTGGGTTACCAATTCGGACCGGCAGCACACAACCTGATTAAATTTAAGTTGTTGTGCTGAAATATGACTTAAAATTAGCGTATTAAAATTAGTGTTTAATGTTTCGCGGGGGGGGGCGTATTGAATACTTCGCTGACAGTTGCATTCTTGATTATACGAAAACCATATAGCCGGTGTCAATGTTTTTCAAATCAATTACAAGAATATCATTTTTTACTGACAGTAACAAAGATACTTGCTTGCTAACTGCACTGGACGTAATCTCTGTATTAATTTGCAACAGTTCATGTTAAAAGTATATGAAAAGGGAACTGGTTATTAATGTTTTTTCTACTTATGTTGGGTGATGCACAGTTAGTCCAAGTTAGTGCTACCTTGTTTGAAACGCATCACCACTGTTTCATGACAGTTTGCTTTGTTTTCTCTTCTGGCAAACGAACTGTACACTTGTCTAACGAATGAAAAGAGTGTAAATTTTCTAAACTCAATACTAAACTGGTATGATTTCATAACTCGTATTAGAACAGTGAACAGAAGTTTTCTGTCCTGGTGCCACTGTCTCCCTAGTCATTTTGTCAACGCAAATTATCTGGCTGTGGCTCACACGGTAAACAATACCTGGAAAGCTTTTCGCAGTTCGTCTGCGCGGAGCACTCACGTTTTAGGGAGAATCGATTTCGAAGCAACGATCTTCACCTTTGGCACCAGCTAAAAACACGGCTAAATCATGTGATAAATCGGCAAGATTAAACTGTGTTCAGGTGAACATTTTTGATTGGTGGAAGCTGAATTCTCACCGTTTTTCATGATCTCACATGACTTATGCACGACGAGATGTGTTCAAACAGATCCCACGGAATTCTGTATGCTCTGCAAGATGACGCTGGCAAATATCATAGTGTATTTCGTTTCTTAGAGAAAATTTCAACCATCGAATCGGTTCCTGATTCTCCTTCAGATCAGCTATGTTAAAGAAAATGGGAGTTGCTAGTTCAGGATATAAAAATGACAATGTCAAGGCCGATCCGCTTTTCTATATACATATTGTGATTATGAACCCATGTAGCTAACAATACACTGTTTAGTTGGGCAGTATTGATTGTGCATCAATGATGCAGCGTCCGCTTGTATGACACGCGTCTGTTTCCCCTTGAACTATCAATAGTTGGCTTATTTTCCTACACTTTGTAAGATGAGAATGGAAACCTATAACGGCTGATTGTGTGCTTTTGACCTCTCCAGTGGAACTTTTAGCCATTTCTTTTCACTTATTGCTAGCCTCGAAAACGGAGAATTTTTCTTACTTAAAAATATCTGATAAAGTGAATCCGAGATCTAGAAGTTTGACTATGCTTAAACATGCTCATTGCACTCCGAGGTTATTCCATGTTCATGATGCGTCAGACGGGAACAGGTAATCAAGCCGTTTGAGTCAATTTTCACGACAACGGTGATGCCTAATCGTATTGGAGAACCCCATACGGAAACAACTGAATTATCCATGTGGGAAACAAGACGAACACAGCTAAATCACCACTGAAACTATCAATAAAAGCTTACTGCTTCCCTCGATCTTCACGCGCGAGTACAATCTCGTCTGTCTACTCCAAACGTGGCAGCCCGGGAGTATAATGATGCGACTACTTTCACACGAGAACAGCCCTGTTCTCAAAAGCATGTTCACTACACAATTCAATAGAAAATGATCAATATGACAACCCTGACGTGCGCAGCTCTTGAAGGTGAACCCGGGCGTGAAAGAACGACTAATCTCGAACTTGTTTTCGGCTATTAGTATAGAGCATCATCGGAATAGGGAAATAAACTTCTCTGGCACATGCTGTTACATGATAGTTAGCCCCACTTTATAGAAAACTCCAGTAAACGACACTTACACACATCTTTAGTAGAATTTATAACATCTTTCACTCAAATATTTCATTAGTTTTTAAAATACCGGTAGCGATTCACTGAGGTGTCAGAATTAAAAATTCCTACCTGCGATTCCGCATGACGTCGCGGTTTCCATACGACCCCTCGTTGTTTGAGAGTTAGATGCAACAATTCTTGTGGATTATACACAGGCTCCGGTGGCAGGGGTAATTCCGGTGGCTTGGGAAGGACAAGAGTCAACAGCCGCGGATCCATTGCATCCGATCGACTGAACGATAGGCAGACAAGGATGTGGTTCCGGATAGCTAAAATGAACCAAAAAAAGAAACGCGTTGATTTGTAATTTTCTGTGATTACCACGCATGGGACTCACCAAACGGCTGGAACAACACAAACGGTCAAACGAAGCCAAACGGTTCACAAACACAGTGGTATCAAACACCAACAAGATTGCTAACAATTCCTCACACGGGCTGAATTTGACACCAGTCTGATTGTTCATTCCAACCAATTGTGATTTGAACACATCAGTATACATTGTTTACGCAATAGCCTCAACTGTTCAGTCGCATTCAAAAAGAAGCAGGGGTTGGTTGCCTGTACATTATTTGCACTTCTTTAGACCAAATTTTTGTGAAATCAGCTCTTCACGAGAGATTATAAAAAAATGGTTCTCTGACAATTCTGTTTGGATGGCATGCTTCCGACCGTTTAAAACTTGAGTATATATCATTTAGTTTGTGCTGGAAAGATTCAACCGTGGAGGAAGAAATAACGTGAGGTGGTAGATAATCCCAAATAATGCACCCTCTGAGGGCAAATGAGTGATGCCGGTATTCCAGCCGACAGGTTCAGAGCACTCAAGGTGAGTGTTAGGCCATAAGCTGAACAGTGAACGACATGGGTGATCAGAGATCAGCATTATTTGATACACCAAAATCAAATCGGATTCGGTGATATTGTCTGGATTACAACCCCAATGATTGCGGTCTTTCCAAATAAGTCTTGAAATGCAGTCCCCTGACCACTGTGGTGGCCATTCTTTGTGGACCTTCCAGAATCTTACTATCGCGTTGAATCCGTGGGTTCCACACTGGAATGGCATACTCCGTGTGGGGTCGAATGTAGGCTGATAATAAACGTGAGAACAACCTACGTTCAAATTTGCTAAATACTAGCTTTAGCAAGCCGGTATGCCTAGCAGCGGTGAACGATGACCTGAAGCAGTTTAAAGAACAACTTGAGTCATCATGAACGAAAACAATGGGATTCTTTTTATTCGGGGTAAACGGACGTTGTTGAAATCCCAGGAAGAATGGGAACCTAGTTTTGTAGCAAAGGGATACGACCAAACATTTTGATGCATTTAATTCGATATCATTTTCGATCAACCATTGATAAGCAGCACTAAGTGTTCCCCGAAGTGCCAGTGATTCCACAGGTTTTGTCACAGTCTTTCATGTTTTAGCATCTTCTGCAAACATATCACGTTTGTGGCCCCAGTAGATCGTTTATGAAAACTAGAAAAATTCGAGGGCCTAGCATGGATCCCTGTGGCGCTTTTCCGGCTACACAAGTAGGATCAGAGAGCAACCCAGAACCTCGACCTATCATGGTGCGTTATTGAGGAAATTATTCTATACAACTCAGTGAAATACCCCGAAGTCCCTAATTGTGTAGTTTTCCCAGCAGTATTTTGTGTTTCTCAACCCGCCCAATGCGCTGGAGAATTCGAGGTACACTACGTCCACTGCGTCACCGTGATCAGCTGCTTTTGTCCACTCCTCTCGGGCCTGAAGCGGATTAGTGATATATGATCGCCTGCGACGAAACCCATTTTGCACCGGGGATAAAAGATTGTATTTTTTAAAGGTAACTCATCACATCATCTGCCACAATGGATTCTATGACTTTGGATAACACGTGGAAATGAGTAACGGTGCGGCAATTAGCTGGGCCACTCTACAACAGCCACGTTTGTATATTGGTGAAATTATTCCTTGTTTCCATGCTTGTGGGAGCATAGTTTTGTCAAACATATGTTCGAATAGTTCAGTTAATGGCTGAGCTGTGTTACTAACCCGTTTTATAAGGGCTTGTAGATGGATGTTGTCAAACAATGCAGTTTTAATGGTACGACTTCAGAGGGGAAAAGTACCTAGGATAGAAGTAAAAGCATAACCTTTAATACGTGTGCAATAATAGGGCTCAAAACAGAGATCTATATGTCTTTACAACAGCGTGAAATGACCGTTGCAACGTGTCCATGTTCCCAGTTTGTTGACCGTCAATGGCGTAGGTGAACGTTGAAGGTGTCGGTTCCTACCGACGGAGACAATCGCTGTTGATGAGTTCCAACGAGGAAGAAACAGTTTTTCAGTGCTGTTTACGGAGGTTACATCAACCACAATTAATATTTCGAGCATTCAATAGGTTTTAAAGTGTCATCTGTGTGGTTTAGTAGCAATTATGTTCGATACCGCTACGGTAAGCTACATCAACTTTAACAGATCGAATCCTCCAGTGGTCAAAATTCGAACAACCAAATCTCGCCTGATGTTCTTTGCATCGACCTGGTTCGAAATCGGAGAAGTGAGATCAGTACATCAGAAGGGGGATAATGTGAACACGAAAAAAGTAAAATAGGGAGTTCGCATTTAGGTCACACTTATGAGTAGTGCTGTGGGCTAATTGATATTCATCTTAACTGACTTTCCTTCGAACTTCATCATCATGCACAATCCCCAGTTAATCCAGTCAACCCTACATTTACCCTTGATATGAGCTGGTTGGAACAGTGGTAACACACGCCTTCCATGTCATGGATTCGGAGTTTAAAGCCCGGACAGGACAGTGGATATACACTACTGATGGGCTGTGATAAGAGAAAAATTCCAGTCTAGTGCTTCCGAGTGTATGGTTGACTGGATGGACTGAGGATTGTGCGTGAAGGTGAAATCCTAAGGAGAATCGGTACAAATCAATAAACTAGGGAGCCTGAGAAACTGCCATGAACCGTGTGGCTGAATCTGCACGGTAAGTAGCGACAGGTCAATACTTTGTTATGTGGTGTTGACACGTAATCGGATGCTTACTGTTGAGTGCGGATAGGCAGTCGTAATAACAAACCTTTGCGATCGTGGTTCTTTTATCAGACGATCTGGATGATAGATATAAATATGTTACGCATGTCACCAAATAGGTTGCCACGGCGAACGATGTTTGTCGAGGCAGGTAGTGAGTGGAATAAAGCCAAGGGTGGTCAAGCTATGACCTGGCATGAGGGTATGAAAACCCTAACCAGGAGTCTGGGTCAAATAATTCCCGTTAGGCTCCCTGGCTTGGGACCTCGGGATGATCGTAACCGATGGTTATACAGACTGAGTGATATGGCTGTGTCGTAAACAGTGGCATTCGTGCATCTTTTCAATTCCTCTTCATCACTAGCGCACCGAATTTTTCAATTTTCTCTTCGATTCTACTTTCAACCTTCCTGGTTGTTTAAACTGAACCGAAATGTTCGTCTTGTTTGTACAGTGTGTTTCCAAAGTGATTCAGTGTGAAATTTTAACGGACAAGTAGGCGAATCAAGCAAACGTTGGTTGAGTGAAATTTGTCCCCGCTGAAAATTGCATATGGCTTTCAGTCATAGAATGGAAACGGGCATAATCACACATTTAGCCTGCATACGTAGTCCTGTTTGATAGAACAATTCCACGACCGAATTGAAAATAATTCATTTCATTCCACAGACAAAGAACTCCCGTCGAGTGTTTGAACATATCACAAAATGAAACATTTATCATCGCAACAGACAGGATGACAGATGGGGAAGAAGCGTGATTGTGGCGTGGAACTACGGAACTGCGCACTCGTTGCATTCCGGATTTTGATTTATGAATAATTTAGGTGATCCTATTAGAGAAAGTGTCTCAACCTGATTGGCGGTTTGAATTATTATGATGATGAGGTGTAGATCAATCAGCATCACGAATTTAGACGTAGCAGACGTTGAATAACCCGGTTAGGGACTCTTTTCGAAAATGGTTTGTGCTTGTGCATATATGCACGACAAGTGATGCACACCAAGCGAATTGACTGTGAAAATCCTCGAAACCACAACCAGCCTTCTTTGTCGGTACACGTAAACAAGCCAATTTCAACCTATTCATGCAATCCAGTCCGAACGTTTATGCGGACCGCATGTAAGTCAACGATCCATTGATTCCATTCGGCTCTGTTATCCGTCTTACAATCTTTTGGGCAGTAATTACACCAATATTTGCCATTAATTCGCATAAGAGGTCGATGTAAAAGGCTGACCCGTTGAAAAGTAAGGATTGCGAAATAGGTGTGTAATTATGTGAAATTTTCACTACCCTAAACAGACTACAATTTGTGAAACGATAAAAATTTGCCTTAGTTTCGGGAACCTCTAGCCTACAAAGCATTATCATGGAATCCACACAGTGTTTCCTCCAAATTTGTTTGCCTTGAAACAGCCTCCGTGAGATGCGAGCGTGTACCGAGCCGTACTCGTACGCACATAAACGGATAGTCCAAAACGATTCAAATTAGATTCATGTCTGAAATTAGGCATACACTCCAACAGCCAATGGACGTAAGGCTTAACAGAGATGCACTGTTGTGTAGCTCATTAGCGCTTATGGAAGTTTAAGTTTTTTTATTGATTTTACTGTACCAATTAGTATAGTTTGTTTAAGATCAAGTTGTACTGTAATAGTTGACAAGGGAACTGCATCGTCCTTGTTGAGACTCAGCATTAGTGCTGACTACTTTCGTTCCCCTACAGGTGTGCAACTTCGGTTCGAGAGAAAAAGCCGTTATTCCCAAACTCCATGATCGGCGCCTGGAACCTTGATCTTATAACGACAACAATTAATTAAGAGTTATGCTATCTTTAGTCCATGTGATTTTACAGACAATCATAATCTGTATTGATCGTACTGTTGAGTTCGCCTCGCATAAGAAAATAACTATGTTAAGTGCAATCGAAATCAAAAACACTGAAACTGTGAAACTGAAATAATCAAAGTTCACAGCTCTTCAAATACCTTGGATGTTTTCTGTCTATTGACCTCAAATGGTCCTACTAGGTGCAACAAACATTGACGTTGACCTTTTACCCCTCACACCATCAACATCTGAGTGTGTTGTTGTACGTAATTTATTTTCACCTACGTTTTATGCGATTGGACTTAGTGCTGCTTTGTTATCTTTAAGGATTTCATATTGATCAGATGCTCTCTGAAAAGTATCTCAAGATATGGAGCTAGTCGACTTCATTGGTAATCAAGACCTTAGGGTGTGTTATCTATTGTGTGACTCAATCGTGTCTGTTGCATCACATCCTTTACACTCCCACCGATTTCGCTCCATTTCCTCTTCTATCACCTACACTAAATATAAATCACACACACACACCACAGCAACACAACTTTTCCTAATTCCGTTGTGCTTTATCTTTCTCGTTTATTGGTTTCCAAGGGACGAATATCAAACGAACTAGTACAATCTCATTTAAATTTTCATTCTGCTATTTTTTTATTTTTACTATGGTTTCTCACTTCTCATCACCATTGTCTATCTACTCAATTTCATATCTTTAAAACCATTTAATAGCATGCACGTCAAAGCAAAAATGATACCATATTTCACTGAAAAATCTATCGACACTGGATGAGTAAAGAGCACTCTTGACTTCATTTGACTTGATCACAGCTATTTCACTGTACACATTGTGCAACGGCTGTTTGGGAACCTGTGGGGTATATTTTAATGGGGTGAGGTGGAGGGGTTAGACCTGAGTGAACTGTAGACCGTTCTTCGAAGTACCGCTTCGGTCAGTAACCAGTAATAATCCAGACAGANCTCCCCCCCCCCCCCAAAAAAAAAAACATATCTGGTAGTTGAGATGCACCGATTTGTGACTAATCGATTTCCGACTGCCGTTTCATCAGATCAATTGTAATCTAGCTAATCGGAATACCCGAGGAAGAGTACGAAGGAGAAAACAGAGGCAACACATCATTCGACCCAGACCATGATTCATTATTAATACGGGTGCTCGTTTGCAACCGCTGATCCGGGGAATCACATCGTTAGATTGAGCAGTGGGACCTCAGATGTTTGACTGGCCGAAATATTAACTTTGCAGGATATTTGCAACATTCTCTCACGCACCGATCAATGACCAATTTGATGCATGGTAGTCGCTAAATGCACCTAGCTAGAAGTAAATACGCAGCTATCTGATTGAATACTACATTCTCACCTATCCACATACAGTGGATCAGCTCATTCTTCATATCCACTCCGGTAGCTTTAAAAATCCTGAACACAGTTGAACAGATTGTTTGATGATCACCATCAAACCGAATCCCAGGTTTGAGCTGCTTTCGTACTTTGACATTTACCTCTGAAAACATGAGCAGCAAACATTAGATGGGAATCGTGACCCACAAGGCAGAAGAACTTCATACTTCCGCCTAACCAGTTTAAATTACACGTGTTTTCTATCTTGTTCAAAATTTCGAAAAAGAGATAGGCAAACTAAACTGTTGAAGATAGTCTAATAAAAATTATCGCATCATATTTTCCACAGTCCTTCTTATGCAATGTTTCCACTTAAATAAAATCTGATTATTCGGGGCCCAAACCAGAGAGCTCGGAAGCCCTGACGGAAACCAGAAGCGATTCAAATCTCTTTAACTCACGCTCTCTTCTCCCAATCCAAACCAATGTCTGCAAACAGCGCACCGTATGGCAGTCGTTGTTCAGGTACTCTTAGAACGTGCCCCAGCCACCGAAGACGATGAAGTGAAATGATTTTGGTCAGTGGAAGACCATCGGACCCTAACATACGTCGTCTAACCTCATCGTTATTCACGCGATGATCGCACCATACGCGAGCGATGTTGCGCGGGCAACGGTTGTCGAAGACGGATAGTCGTTGGACACGATCTGCTCAGAGATGCCAGGTTTCGCAGCCATAGAGCAACACGGCGCGTACTGTTGCGCAATACACACGCCCTTTCAGTGAAAGGTATATATCGCGCCGGCGCCAGTGATGCCACAGATTAGCAAACGCTAATGTAGCTTTAATCACGCGTTGAGAGATCTCCTTGCCCACACCTCCGTCAACCGTTATGCAACTCCCGAGGCAGGCAAAGCTTTCGATTACTTTCAAAGTATGGTTACCCAAAGAAAGTACAGGAACGGGTTTCTACCAATCTTATAACAACAACTTGCACTTTGAAGGTGCAGAAAACATACCATAACAAGTAACCTCAATTGACAAACGATTCAAGAGCCGTTTAATCCTTTACCAATTGAGGTGTGTTGTCACCGAGTAAGGTCTTATCATCGACGTAGTCTACAACTCTGTCTTCAGGAAGAAGCTTGACGTTAGTGTCCGTCACCTTAAGTAACACTTTTTGTATAATATTGTCTATGGTGAAGTTAGAAGATAAATGAAGAGATAGGGCAACCTGGTCGTATTCCACTGGTGACAGGAAATGAAAGTTGAAACCCACCATAGGCCCTAACCTTCCTCGAGGTCTGGCAATAGAGCACTTTTAGAAGCCGGACATACGTGGACTTGGACTTGGCAAAATTGAACATGAACAACAGCAAAATCAGGGAGGAGGAAGAGAGAACACAATATCGTGCCTATAATTAACTGGTTTGCGTGACAGGTTTTTGAGCACATTGAGTGTCATTTGCACATACCTCTAAACAGATCACACTTAATTATCCCACAGATAAATCCAGTTAAAAGATATGGTGGTCTTCTCAATCAGTAAATGCTGAATTGTTTTAAATGCTTGTGGGCAAAATCCCAAATAATTACCTCTGAAAAGCTCAAGTGGATATCATTTTGTAGGACAAAATTATTCGTTGAGAGTGTAACGTCTAAATCGTTTAGTTTAGGTCAGTACAAGTGGACATTCGCTTCAAGATGACTGTAACACTGTCAAGGTAAATCGACCAACGGTCGCACAGAGCGTTTTTGCAATTGTTATTTACATAACACTAACTGCGACCGATTCATGCCCGGAATTGATTCCCTATGCAAATGGCCGTAACTGATATCTAAAAAATGGGAACAGATTTAGTTGACCCACCATCAATCATGCAGACTTCATCTTCACCCACAATGCTCACTCAGTTCACCCAGTCAACAATAATAACAACAACAACAACACTCTACAAGACACCCGGAGTTTATCTCGTGGTAGAGATATGAAATATGTAGTTGAAACATCTACTCGTAATCTTACGCAGTCAGACCATATTATTGCGGTGCTATAAAATAGGCAGGAGGTGATTATTATTTCATAGTTTTCTCGTTACCATTACTCCCTGGTCTTTTGTGGTTACGCATACGGGAAATATACTGCAACGTGAAATCTGCAGTGCAATTGAACCTTTCCTCTTATTCAACATTCAGTATTAAGACAACCGTAGGTAGAATATTTTACCGTCTTCTGCTTAATACCCCACGGAGCACCCAGTACAGGATAACTATAAATCATCCATATCACCACTTGACTCATTCACTAAGCTATACACGATTGCACAGCCATGGAATGACAGAGAAAAATATGATTTATCTTAGCCATTGAATAGATTCGAATTTGATCTTACTACTCAGGTGAAATACTGTTAATTCTTTCACCATTATTACCATTGTTGAGTATCTTGTCAAGTGTGCATTTCAATGTCAGAAATACATAAGCAATCGCATTTGATTCAAAGGAATTGGTTTTATTCGAGAGAAACTCGGCCTCAATGGAATTTACTTATTGGGTTATTGAGGACTTAGACTGACTCCATTGATGCAATGAATCATGTTCACATTCACGTCTGGACATGGTGACCGACCTATCGATCCATCTTTACGTGATTCGGCTCCTTACCCGANGGAACGGGTGGGTGTGGCGGGGGGGGGGTAGGGGTAGGAGGGAGAATGGCCCACCGAAAGGATTCAACCTGGCTCGGTAACTAACTCAAAAAGTACTTTTGTTTGTTTACGGAGAAGTTAGTTCATTCGGATTGGACGGGGTTTAAACAGACCCGGTCCAATCGGTGAAATTTGACGACCGAAACACCAATTTACTTGAAGTTACAACGGATTCACTTGAAGTTGAAAAGGTATAGCTTCTCATGCTTACCTCTTGTATTTTTACCCAACACCTCCTGCTTTTTAGGTATCAGAAAATCTCCTACACCAAAAACGCAAACTGGTGGAAGTCTTTCTACCGAAATTTACGCCGAGAGCATACCATTTCACCGTTCCTGGCTGCCGGGCCCAGTGATCTAACATTTCAAAACTCGTTCGCCCATACCATGAAAAATAAACAACCGAATAGCGTAACTTATCAACTCTGTCTCCTTTTCTATCCGCAGGGCAGTTACCCAGAACCGGGGAATAAAACGTTTTATATTTGTGCGTGATTCACAACTTTTCGTGGTTTGACTGTATTGCAATACATTCCGTGAACACGGTATACCATCATCAAGGAGCGGATAGTTGGTGATCTTAATTTGACTCAGTTTGCTTCAAGTGCCCGAATGAGATGAGACAAGAGTGTGAACTGAATGAAAGTTATATCTTTTGAACAATTAAGCAAACACAAACCCACTGTGTCGACAGAAATATTCGATATTTGTCAAGCAAACCAGGATTTGAGAAAGAGCAGAAGTGTAGCTGGTAAAACAATTCCAATAATAACAATATATTTGTGGTATTTATTTTGCGTATTTTCCTAAATGACGATCATTTTTCTGTCGTAATCTGGTTTACCAAATGAGAAAATACTTCTCAGACAAACAGTATCACCCTCCTTGACGAACGATTTTTGACAGATCATCGATGGCCAGGTGATTGTTTTTACTGTGGGTTGAAATATACCCCGCCTAATGGGATCTGAATTGTAAGATAACGGACCAGAGATCGCTAAAGGTTTTTCTTACGTCTGTCTGATAAAACAGATTGCATGTATTCCGTCACGACTAAAGCCACTGCATTGGCGAACATATGGTGGGACAAACGTCTCCGGTACTTCTAACTCGTTATCCACTCTTGTCGACCAATTCACGGACAGGGGCACAAGCCTGACCAATCGGATTGAAATTCCAAAAGTGACGCACACACACACACACACACACGCACTGGAGTGACGACGATCTGACCGCGCTCATTCGATAATNAAAGACAAACAATATAGCGAACAATCTTGTTTTCATAACTTCGTCTTCAAGCATTTACAGTTATGTCTTCCGTTTCGCCTGTTCGCCGAGCTTGGCAATTTGTTTGCAAACGTTTCATCACCAGCCGAGGTGACATCATCAGGGCTTGTGAACTGGCCACTTCACACACTATGTTGCGTCATCACGACATGACTGCGTTCATGGTTCGGATCGTCACGTGGGTTTGGTTGAGGCTAAGGCAACTGGAGTGCGGCAACCATTTTCTCTTGTTTGCACAGTGGTGGGTTCATGATTTTGATTGCTACAGCTTCTGCCGTTACCAAGCGACGTTTCCCAACTTGCTTCGATTTACTTTGGAGCACTTTATAAATGACTTTAAATGCGTCGTTGTCTGGTTGGTTGCCGGTATCATCGAGATGAGCCATATTGTTTTCTTGCAACCCGTGCTAAGCCAAGCCGGTTTATGTTCTCCGATCCTTTTTGAGAACTTTCTCATAGTTCATCCTACATAACTTGCCGAACATGTGCAAGTGAAGGATTACGTGATCATAGATGAGGAGAGGATAGCTTATCTTTGAGATTTGTGCAGAGCTGTGGTCGGCTTGTAAACATCACACGTAGAGTGGCGGCTGGATATATTCGTGCAATTGCTTTTTCCAGATGTCTTCTTAGTAGATCACCACTCGTATCGCATTTAAACGGGAGCTGCAAGAATAGTTTTTGTCTTTTTGGTCATGATTGGTTTCGACAGTGTTAGCTTTTCTATGAAGTTCTTCTGGATGAAACGCCCCGGGTATCTATTATCTAGTAGTTTAGATTTGATTAATCTAAGTTCTTCCTCCACTAGATCCCTGGAACAAATCATTTGAGTTCTAAAGGCCAGACATTGGACTAAGTTTAGTTTAAATCTGATTGGAACGAAAACTTTGGAAATGTATGTATTGACCGTTCCATGTTGGTTCTCAAAAAATTGAACAGCATAACTTTCCATTGGGTCCAGTGTGTTTTTCCGAGCATCACGCGATAAATCTTATTGTCACTATTTCACTGACCTAGTATGTCTTAAAATCAGCTTTCGAATGAAAGACTGTGAGCTGATAAAAGCTTTGAAAAGAGAAAAAGATTAGATATATGCTGGTAGCGGTAGGCTTCAACTACCTGACCGTGCCTGTGACGATGCATATGAAACGGTAATCGTATACTGCTTAGTCCTCGTCGAGTGCCTATTTGATACTCGTACTAATATCACTATTATTACTACCACTACTAAAACCAGGGGAACAAATGGAGGTTACAGGTGACAACCGCACACACACACACACACACACACACACACGTTTAGTCACTTCATTGTTTCCGATTGGTCTAGCATGTCAGTGGACAAAATCTCTCCTATCTTTCATTCAATTCTAATTGGTGTCGCGTTTCTGGTTCATTTTAACGGGTATCTGGACTAACTATCGGGCAGACAATCATTTCGTTCATCCGGTGCCAAAACAAAACACATGCTTGTTCGCCGTTCAAACCATATGTTGAATTATTCCATGTAATACTACCAATGATTATTTACTCACAATGTTTTCAATTGATCAACAAACGAAAGCATCTTTTAACTTAATGCAAACAACAACCACTAGCGGGCTGTTTGTGTGAAACTCGTGCATAGCTACATCTGCTCCTGTATATAGTCACAAACAGTTAACAGCCAGGAAACGGTGACACTCTCAGATTGTTCTTGCATTAGCCGGGACCAGGAGTGGAAAAGAAGCAGATAGTGTTGTGTTGATGTCTGCAATTCTGACAGTTCATTGACTGCAGTGGTGGGGAAGGTAGATGATGCTGAAAATAGGACAGGTAGTTAACCAGATTTGAAGCCAGCTTCGTAAAACTCACCGATGTTTTGTGTCCTCCAATCAGGTAAATAAGGGAAATCGCAATTCCAACCAGTCTCTCAGCTGTGCACAATGGGATTGATAATTCCGGGGCACGGAACTGATCATATCACGAATGGAATTTTTCAGCTCCGAAGAAGATGTACGCCTGTACAGTGCTTCTATCTGCCTGCTGCAGGTCAGTGTAAAATTATGCGGTGAGTACAATAGAGATATAGCGATAAATTCTGGAAAGGACCATTGTGTTGTCTCGGTAGTAATGATCGAACGGCACAATACACATTGTAATAGTGATGTATTCTTCTCAAGTTCAAAACTGAGGGGAAAATTACTCGAGCTTTGATTTAGAATGGATATTGGGTGCTCTGTTGAGCCACAGGATAAATCTTAGTCTGTTTTGAGAAATTTTATATCGGTGAATACCTGTGATAAACTGATGTTTCGTCCTGTTTGAGACTCGTCAGCAGCACGTTCTTTTGTGTGTTCCTGCCAGGACTCAAACTGAGGAAGTATTTCCTTGGAGATAAACAACTTCCGTATGTTTCGAATGAGGAGGATCTCGTTGTCATTGTCCAAGATGACTTAAACTGTTCCCGGAAGTCGCCCACCGCTGTAAGACATGTTGATTTGCTAAAGCTAGTATTTGGCAAATTTGAACCTGCGCTGGTTCCACATTTGACATTTGGCCCCACAGAGAGTATGCAATTTAAACGTGGAATCCATGGTTGTAACACGATCGTAAGATTCTGGAACGTCCACAAAGAATGGACACCAAAATGGTCAAGGGACTGCATTCCAAGAGTCACGCGGTAAAACTGGAATCACTGCAATTCTACTCCGCACAGTATCGCCGCATTTGATGGGACCTGATCTTGATGTATCAAATAACGCAGAACCCAAATCACCCATGTCGTTCACTCTTTAGATTGTCGTCCAACACTCACCTGAGGGGCATTCGTTCAAATTGGTGCTCCAAAAATGCCGACTAGAATACTGGCTTCATTCAATCGCCCTCAGTGTGCACTCCTTGGTGTTCTCTGCTACCACACGTTGTTTCTGCTCCCACAATTGATTCCTTCAAGCACAAACTGGATGAAGCTTTGAAAAGTCTTAAATTCTAACATCNAACATCCGTAACAATGCAGAAATAAGGATAAATTGTGACATTCGTCTACTTTCTATGAACCGTGAACCGATTCATCTGTGCTAAACCCCATGGGACTAGAAACGCAACCGCTTGCAAGTATTTCCCATATTAAAACTTTGATTTTGAGTAAGGACCCACACTTAAGGCCCTCAGAAGTGCTTGGTACCTATGAACAATCGAAAGGGGTTAATACCAAACGATTGAGTCGTTCGCGGAAGGTGTTGTCCGTGAGCCGTTTAACTCGGAGATAAGAGTTTTCACTCCCATCCCGAATATTTTCGATGTTCAAGTCCTGAAGGGGACAACAAAAGTAAGTACTACCGACGAGTCTCAGAGAACGTCACGTCACAGAACAGTAGCCCATATTGAAATAGTNATAGTTAGGACGGAGCTTAAACAACTCGTCCGATTGCGCACCTCTCCGCTCGCAACGCTCCTGGGAGGCTGAGTTCGATTGGGTAACTGCAGAACGGGTCAGCCAGATTCGTTCGATCGATCAATCGATATGTCAAGGAAACACTCGCATTTGTTCTGTGTTTGCGTGTCGAACTCGAATGTAAAACAAATACATACTGTTGTCTCCAGCTGTGTTCTCTTTCCGCTTTATTGTTGGGCGTTACGCAAGAGTAGTCGCTCGTGTCATTCGTCGGTCTAGACTGAACACAACAGAAATTAACGGAATCTTCAGTCCCTGTTTAGGGAGCGGTGGGGGGTTACCAAAGGTGCGCTACCGTTGATTTCATTCTCGACCCAATACAATCAGGTTTCACTAGGATAAACGTAAAAGTATGTTGGTGGCAAAAAAATAATTGTGATCACTGATGACTGGGGGAATACGTGACGAACGTGTGCCAAAATTTCATACCACAAAGCGCGCCTAGTGTTACCCGGCGTTTCTTAAAATGATTGAAGTTGGAGGTAGAAATTGTACAGAGTCCTACTTGAGGGTAATCATCTCATATCACATTTATGCTCGTTGCATGCACTCAAGCTTCCAACACGGATCTCATTTCGCATTGAAAGCCCATTGTTCTCATCAAGGGTGATGCCCGATTTCTCTTAAATGTTTAACCCGGGAATGAGTTATAATATAGTTACTGGATTCCTCAATTTGTCCTCGCAAGGAATGAAGCTGTGCACTGGCAAAAAGGGATCAAGCACTTGAAAGAGGACAAAATATCCTCAGGATAATTTATGGACGACGCTGTATCACTTTCTGAGGGCGACAGAAGTCATCTGTTCTGAGATAATGCGATTTGTTCTCCCACTTTCCATGTTTGAAATCTGCACGTTTTTGTGCTCTTTCCCTAGAATTTTGTAAATCTCGATAACCGAAAGTTAGAGGAATAAAAAAGAACTACTTTGGAACTAGGATTTTTTTCTCATCATTCTGATGAGAGAAAACAGAATAATAAAAATCTGGCTTCAATGTATTTACACCTTTCGTTTCAATGCACATTTGATTGTGAGTGGTGATGTGTGATAACTAATGTTGATTTAACATTGTGTGGTATTTCATCTCCGCGCCTCGCCCTCAGTTAATCCAGTCAATTGTGTACACAAGATGCACCTGGGCAGGAGGTCACTCTCCCTAATGGTCATCAGCGTTGTAAATCTACCGAAATGTTTGGGTTCCTAACTGGGAACCCAGTGCGTGGGGTGTGTGCGTGTGTGTGTGTGTGTGTGCGCGCGCGCGCGCTATCACCGGATCTGATCAGATTTGTCCATTCAGTTTCGCTGACGTGCCACTTTTCGAAGTCAGTCAGCCATTTTCGGCAGGGTGTAAACGACAGGAGACACAGTTAGATGTCTGTCGACAACAGTCGGAATGTTTCAAATGAGTAACAGAAGATTTCATTCAATTTCAAAGGTGAATTCTTCGTGTATAGCAAATGAAGCGTGAACTGAATGGTTAGCAAGCACTGGATATCTGTTTCGATCTGGCTGGGTCTCATTAGACCGTTTGTCATTTTCCATTTACATGGTATAGCAGAACCAATGTTTGCGAGCTTGTTGCGGGCCACAGACCTCGCTCATCTCAGCACTAGCCTCCGGGGTTATGACTCGGTTGGAAACACTCACAACCTGACTACATGTTTCATGTGAATAATGGTGGATTTGATGCAATTTCAAAGGGGAAATTCGTCATGTATATAGCAAATGAAGCGTAAACTGAAAAGTTAGGAAGCACTGGACAGCTGTTTGGGTCTGTTTTGCTGGACTCGTGCTATTTTGTGATCTATAGCTAGTGAATGATGCACCAAAAATGAGCTTCTAACTAAGGTTTATGAGTATTTTCCAATGCATCAACTAAAACCTGCTTGACAACTCTGAACCTCGCAGTACTAGCTTCAGTGTACTCTCAGAAAGCCTAAAGAACTGGCTTCTATTAGTGCGACTCACATTGCTCTTGTCATAACAATCGATATTCAAACTAATAACAATGTAAACTATTCCTCAAAATTCCGATTTTATTTCATCGCCAGACGGCTTGTTTGATGCTAGAGGAAGTGTGAAACGATACAGTATCCCATGAGCTATAGGTCCAAAATTGACTTTGAAGCCAATAGTCTTTTCATCTTCTATGATTGAACCTTTGAGGTCAGTTTTCTTTCCTTTACTCACCGCTTTCTACTCATTGACTTGGATGATTTGGAGCAGTACTCACTTTCGATAACGGCAAACTGAGTCAACTAAGGATTATTACTCAGTAACGTTTTATGAAAAATTTTGGCCACGTTCACAAAAATGCAGAATACAAACAAGAATCCGCATGTACTTCATAGGCCAGTAACTTTACATTTCGATGCTGTATTTGTATTTGTATAGACTTTTGCGAGAACAGAATGTTCGCATTTCAGTCAAAAATTTACACATCTGATCAATAGAAGGAAAGATACAAATTAAATATTTAGCCT